>JANRMT010054123.1:0-14465 GCA_026402145.1 Polypterus bichir lapradei
TTATTGTTTCGCTGCCTTCTCAATTATATAATGCATGTTTTCTTCAGCGCTTTTTGGGCCTCTTCCTGGTTTTCTACGTACTGCGTGATTACGTGGGAGGCGTGATGATGTCACACGAAACTCCGCCCCCACGGGTTTCAAGCTCATCTCCATTACAGTAAATGGAGAAAAACAGCTTCCAGTTATGACCATTACGCGTAGAATTTCGAAATGAAACCTGCCCAACTTTTGTAAGGAAGCTGTAAGGAATAAGCCTGCCAAATTTCAGCCTTCTACCTACACGGGAAGTTGGAGAATTAGTGATGAGTCAGTCAGTCAGTCAGTGAGTGAGTGAGTCAGTGAGTGAGTGAGTGAGGGCTTTGCCGTTTATTAGTATAGATTCTGAAGCACTGCTGTTGATTATGATAGATGTAATAATCAAACAATGGTTTGTCCGGTTTTGCATTATCAGTTCTGTTTAGTGATGTTCTAAACCCTCAACACTATCTTATAAGTAAAAATTTAGATATTATAGTGAATCCATATCTGCAATTAAAAACTCCATATTCAGAAAGATTATGGACAATGACTCTTTACCGGAACTGGTTTATTTCACAATATTTTAGTGAAACTATGTGCTTGCGTGTGGGCAAATGAATGGATGACTAAACATGCAGATTATGCGACATGAGTAAAGAAACAGTTTTTAATGGATGTTTTTTATATTGTTTGCCACCATAGATTTCCATCCTTTCAGAAATTTTGTTATTTCCGTTGTGCATTAAATGTTTTATCCACCATAACTACAAACTCTATGTAGTAAGTAGCATAAAGAAATATTTTTGGGGTTGGTCTCGTCCGATGCAAGAGATGGATGTCTGAAGTAGAGCTCCGGTAGCAGCGGTGTTATTTTTCATATTATTTGCTTATTATCCTGAGATATCCTGTATTTATTCAACTCAAGGGGACTGCTACAGTATATGTAAGCATATATAAACATGGCCAACAAGAAAGGGGGTCCGAAAGAATCGAAAACTAAAGCTGCACCCAAGCTAAGATCATCAAGCCCTAGTTCAAGATACGGCCTTTCAGAGACAGACCTGGATCAGATGGGCGAAAGTACAGACTCCTCGGAACCACGGTCCGCTACATCATCACCGGCAGAGAGCGAAAAGGGGAGCGAATGTACGATCATGAGTGCAGATCCCGATAGCTCGCCAATCGGAGAAGATCACCTAAAACTGGAAAAGGCCTTGCAGTCCGCGGCTTCAATTACTCCACAGGAACAGCGGGGACACCGGCTACAGTAGAGCCTTCCGCTTCACCTACGGTACAAGAAAGCACAATTGAAATGTCTAAACTGCAGGTGATGTTCGCTGAGCTCATGCAAGATATAAAGAAAAGTGAGAAGGCAAATGAGAAAGCAAGGGTAAAGGCAAATGAGAAACTGAGACAGGAGTTGAGACAGGAGTTGCAACAGGCAAATGAATGGCTGCGACAGGAACTGCGACGGGTAAACGAAATGCAGCGGCTGGTGCTGCAACAGGCAAATGAAAGTCTGCGACAGGAAATGCAACTGGAGCTGCGACAGGTGTTGGGTAAAATTGAAGAGCACATTCAGGAAAACTCGGTTAAACTGAGCACGCTTACTGATCAATTGGAGGATCTCAAGGAGACATTCACGACTCGGATTGAAATAGCCGAAAATTTAGCTGCCAGTGCCAAAGAAAAAGCAGTAAATGTCAGCCTCAAATGCAAAAAACTCAGAGACAGACTGGCTGCTTTGGAAGATGGAAGCAGAAGGTATAATGTCAGAATTGAAGGTCTGCCTGAGAATCGAGAAAGTCCAAACCCTGTGAAATTCGTAGCTGAACATTTCTCTAAAATAATCGGGGAGGACTTTAAAGCAGAATCTGAGATAGCTGCGGCTTACCGCATACGCGGATCAAATACCGTTAGACCCAGATCTTTTATTATTCGCTTTGAAAGATTATCATTTAAGCTAGAGGTGATGGCACTCCTCAGAAACAAGCAAGATATTATATATGAAAATAACCACATTCGTATCTTCCCTGACTTCTCTCCAGCAACAACTACTAAACGCGCAGCCTTCTACAACATTAAACAGCGGTTACGGCAAGCCAACATCAAATACAGCCTCTTGTATCCGGCCAAACTGAAAGTGGAATTGCAAGGTCAATTCTATGTCTTCGCTAGCAAGGAAGAAGCAGAAAAGGAATTAAGAAAGCTGATCCCGGGAATATTCTGATACATAATAGTGAGTCATGGCCATTAATGATATAGCAAGGACTAATAATCTACTATCTGATCTATTTGTTTAAAATACGGGTTTTTATCATCATACATTCTCATTATTACTTAGTATTACTAGAGCGCTATCTGTTTATGTTTTATTGTGCTTAATTACTTTTTCTTTTTTTTTTTAGCTAATTATTTTATCTCTACCCTAAACGAGACTGTTTAACATCATACCCTTGGTTTATTGTTATTGCTATTATTGCATTAAGACTTATTATGCTTATTCTGGACAAATTTCTAACACCATCCCCCGGGTTTATTATCTGGGTGTATTATCTTAATGCACTAAGATGTCTTATATTTTAAGTGCACAATTTTTTTTTTTTTTAGACTATATTGGTAATAGATATCTCTATCTTTTAACCCTAAAACACAGCTGCGTGGGGGCTTGTTTTGCTTTGGACGTGCTCTGTCTCTGGGTATGTCAGAGGACTGGGACTGTGTGAAGTGGGTTCTAGCCTCACTTGGGGAGGCAAAAAGGGAGGGTGGGGGGTTAAGGGGGGGAGAGAAAGAGAGCAGGCTTGATCTATACCTAATCTATCCTCTTAATCTTTATAATTATAACTACCAACGTAATAATAAGCTGCATGGCAACAACTCTAGGGGAAATAGGAAATTAAGGCCGAAGCTGTCTCACTTCCAGTTAAGACTATAAAATGACATCAAAAACTCAGAATCAATGTCTCCATGATGGCACAGTTAACTTTGTGAGCTGGAATGTTAAAGGCTTGAATCACGAATTAAAGACAATGAAAGAACTCTGTCACCTAACATGTCTAAACGCTAAAATAGTATTTTTACAGGAGACCCACTTACTAAGCAAGGATCAGTTCCGGCTGCAAAAAGACTGGACTGGCCAAATGTTCCATTATAGCTTTACAAAGAAAACTAGATGTGTGGGAATTCTCATACATAGAACAGTACCATTTGTAGCATCAGATGTAGTATTGGATCTTGAAGGGAGATATGTAATGGTCATGGGAGACTTATCTAACTGTAAAATGATCTTGATAAATGTTTATGCACCTAATGTCGATGATAAGGAATTTATACAAAATTTATTTGCATCCATTCCCAATCTGAACACTCATGAAGTTATAATGGCTGGGGACTTTAATTGTGTTCTAAATCCACTTTTAGATAGGACTTCTTCCACAGGGGGAACGGCATCTAACACCGCAAAGATAAATACAAAGTTTATAACTGATCACAACTTATCAGACCCCTGAAGGTTTTTAAACACAAATTCAAGAACATATTCTTTCTACTCATCAGTACATCATTGCTACTCAAGGATTGATTACTTCTTTATAGACAATAACTTCTTGCCTATAATTAAATCTTGCAAATACGATGCTATTGTTATTTCTGACCATGCACCTATGATCTTGGAGCTAAAATTACTAAGCCCCATACACTTACCCCGCAGATTGCGTCTCAACCCGCTTCTATTAGCAGACGAGAATTGTACGGAATTTATATCCAAACAAATCAAATTCTTTCTAGAGACAAAACTATCCTCCGAGATCTTTGCAGGAATACTCTGGGAAACTCTTAAGGCCTTCTTAAGAGGCCAGATTATCTCATATCTTTCCCACAGAAATAAATTTGAAGCCAAGAAAGTAGCAGAGATAAAAAGCGAAATTACTAGAACAGATGAAGAACACGCCAGACTACCAAGCGAGACTCTACATAGGAAAAGGCAGGCTCTACATTCAGAACTAAACTTCTTGACAACTAAAGAAACTGAACAACTAATTTATAAATCCAGACACCATTACTATGAACATGGAGAGAAAGCTAATAAGCTTTTAGCTCAACAAATTCAAAAGCAAGAAGTGCGCAACGCAATCTCAGTAATCACCAACGCGAACGGAGGTAAAATCGTCGACCACAAAAATATAATGCACACTTTCAGAGACTACTATAAATCCTTATATACTACTGAGTTTAAAGAAGACAATACACAATCTAATGCATTTCTGGATACATCACAAATACCACCAATAGACACTTTTAGTGCGGAGGAACTTGAGAAATCTCTGGCGTTATCAGAATTACTAGATGCTATAAAGTCACTCCAAGGCAGGAAAGCAGCAGGCCCTGATGGCTACCTTGCAGAATTTTACAAGAAATTCTCTGCTCAGCTAGCTCCTCTCCTATTAGCAACATTTACAGAAGCCAGAGATAACCAATCTCTTCCTCAAACCTTTCGCCAAGCACTAATAACCGTTTTTCCAAAACTAAATAAGGACTTATTACAATGTGCATCATACAGACCAATTTCACTTCTGAATAACAACGTTAAAATACTCTCTAAAATCATAGCTAGAAGAATAGAGAAAGTGCTCCCCTCGGTAATATCACAAGACCAAACTGGATTTATTAGGGGCCGACACTTATCTTCAAATCTTCGATGCCTGTTTAATGTAATATACTCACCAACTAAATCAAACACCCCAGAAATATTATTATCATTGGATGCAGAAAAAGCATTCAACATGATTGAATGGAAATACCTTTTTACTACATTGGAGAAGTTTGGGTTTGGCCCGAACATTTGTGCATGGATTAAATTACTGTATACTAACCCAGAAGCTTCAGTTTGCATCAACAACATTTGCTCAGACTACTTTAAACTAGAACGTGGTACTAGACAAGGATGCCCCTTGTCACCGCTGCTGTTTGCAATTGCCATTGAACCACTGGCAATACATTGTCGAAATACTGATCAGATAAAGGGGATTAGCAGAGAAGGACTGGAACAGAAAATTTCATTAAATGCAGATGATATGGTACTGTATATATCGGACCCAGAAAATTCTGTGCCTGCAGTCTTAACAGCACTCACAGAATTTCAAAAGATCTCTGGTCTCAGAATTAATCTGAATAAAAGTGTACTCTTTCCAGTGAATTCTCAAGCATATAATATTAGATTAGATACCCTACCTTTTATCATTGCAGAACAGTTTAAATACCTAGGGGTAAACATCACAAGTAAACATAAAGCTCTTTATCAACAAAATTTCACCATCTGCATGGAAAAAATTAAGCAAGACTTGCATAGATGGTCAACCCTTCATCTCACACTAGCTGGAAGAATTAACACTGTTAAGATGAATATTCTTCCTAAGCTCCTTTTTTTATTTCAAAACATTCCAATATACATTAATAAATCATTCTTTAAGCAATTAGATTCAACAATAACCTCATTTATTTGGAGCTAGCACAAATACCCGCGCTTCGCAGCGAAGAAGTAGTGTGTTAAAGAAGTTATGAAAAAGAAAAGGAAACATTTTAAAAATAACGTAACATGATTGTCAATGTAATTGTTTTGTCACTGTTATGAGTGTTGCTGTCATATATATTGTCACACACGTGCGCATGGGAGGCAGCTAAAGGGCTTGAGTGAAGGCAGTTCGGAGGCATGCCGGGGTGTGGCAGAGTGCACTGACTCTTTTTCTCCCTTGTCTGTAGACCATTCCCGGGGGATTCCACCTGGCTCTCCTGACATCACTTCCGGGACCGAGCCAATGGAAGTCGGAGCAATGGAACGATGACTCCCTGAAGTTTGCAAAAAATGCAGTGGTCCTGGTCGATGGCCAGCGCACTGATCAGTCGATGCCACAGGGCCCCCACTTTGTGTTAGATAATGACCTCCTTTACCGTGTAGCAATGCATGACGGGCAGGAGACGAGGCTGCTGCTAGTGCCGCGTACCTTCCGGCGGAAGGTCTGCAAGCTAGCACACGCCCACCTCCTAGGTGGCCACTTGGGCACCGAGAAAACTCTGGAGCGGATCAAGCTCCGTTTCTACTGGCCAGGAATTAATGAGGAGGTTCGTCGCTTTTGCGCTTCCTGCCCGGAGTGTCAACTGCGACAAATTCCTAGGAGGGACCGTGCTCCTCTCGTTCCTATTCCACTGATTGACGTTCCCTTCCACAGAATCGGGGTCGACCTGGTGGGACCCCTAGAGCCCTCAGCCCGAGGACACAAATACATTTTAGTCCTCGTGGATTATGCTACACAATACCCTGAAGCTGTTCCCTTGCGCTCAGCTACCTCTAAAGCCATCGCACGGGAATTACTAGGGGTATTCGCGCGCGTGGGGATCCCCAAGGAAGTCTTGACAGACCAGGGGACCCCTTTCACCTCGGAAACGTTCAAGGAGACTGCCAGATTACTGAAAATAAAGCATTTAAAGACCTCGGTGTATCATCCTCAAACCGACGGATTAGTAGAGAGGTTTAATCAGACTCTCAAGCAAATGCTGCGTAAGGTGGTCAGCGAGGATGGAAGGAACTGGGATCAGCTCCTCCCCCTCGTCCTTTTTGCCTATCGGGAAGTCCCACAAGCCTCCACGGGGTTCTCCCCTTTTGAACTACTGTATGGGCGACAACCTCGGGGCATATTAGATATTTTGAAAGAAGGCTGGGAAGAAGAGGCTCTTCCCTCTACAAACATACTGGAGTATATCGCGCAGTTACGCGATAGATTTGGAAAGATTCGGCCTCTCCTTAAAAGTCACATGGAGGAGGCTCAAGCAGCACAGGCCCGGTACTACAACCGCGGCACGTCTCTTCGGGAGTTCCGCCCGGGAGATCGGGTCATGGTCCTAGTGCCTACCTCCCACTCTAAGTTGCTTGCCCACTGGCAGGGCCCCTACGAAGTTAAGGAGAGGAAGGGACTGGTCGACTATTTGGTGAGTCAACCCAATCGTCGGCCGAAGGAGCGGGTTTATCATGTGAACTTGCTGAAACCGTGGAAGGACAGGGACCCCGCTCCCTCCTCCGGCCAGCCCCGCTCACTCTTCGCTCACACACACGACCTTAACTTCGGCACGGACTTGAGTCCCAGACAACGGCAGGAGCTGGAAACAGTTATCCGGACCGTTCGGGAGGTAGTCAGTGAGAACCCCGGAAGGACCTCTCTGATTGAGCACAACATCGTGACATAACCCGGGGTTGTTGTCCGAGAACGCCCGTATCGTCTTCCCGAGGCAAAAAAGGCTGAAGTGGAGCTTGAGATCAAGCGCATGCTGGAACTAGGTGTAATTGAGGAAAGTTATAGTCCCTGGTCCAGCCCCATTGTGCTCGTCGGTAAGCCGGACGGGAGTTGGAGGTTCTGCAATGACTTCCGTCGGCTTAACCAGGTCTCCCAATTTGATGCCTATCCAATGCCACGCGTGGACGACCTCCTTGAACGGCTTGGACAGGCTCAATATCTGACCACACTTGACATGACAAAAGGGTACTGGCAGGTTCCTTTAACGGACTCCGCGAAGGAAAAAAACGCGTTTAGTACCCCTAGTGGGCACTGGCAGTATCGTGTCCTTCCATTTGGATTACACGGGGCTCCAGCCACCTTCCAGCGTCTGGTGGACAAAGTGCTAAAGCCTCATAACTCATACAGTGCTGCCTACCTGGATGACGTGGTCATCTATTCCAGCACATGGAGGGAACACCTACAGCATGTCCAAGCGGTATTACGGACACTTGGTGAGGCCGGGCTCCGGATTAATCCCAAGAAATGTTTCTTTGGATTAAGCAAGGCCAAATATTTGGGCTACCTGGTGGGTCGGGGTACCGTAAGGCCACAGTGCTCCAAAATTGATGCCATTTTGAAATGGCCCCGTCCGCGAACCAAGCGGCAGGTCCAAGCCTTTCTCGGGTTAGCCGGGTACCCCGGTTCTCGGAGAGAGTGGCGCCCTTGACTGATTTAACAAAGAAGAGGGTCCCGAACATTGTGGTATGGACTGAAAAAACAGGCGCTGCATTTGGTGACTTAAAGCAGGCCCTTACGTCCGCACCTATTTTGATGGCACCTAACTTTTCTTTGCCTTTCATCCTCCAGACGGACGCTTCGGACACAGGCCTGGGCGGCGTGCTGAGCCAAAGCGTCAATGGTGTGGAACACCCCATCATGTCCCTGAGCCGGAAACTGTTGGACCGGGAGACCAGGTATGCAGCGGTGGAACGGGAGGCTCTGGCGATTAAATGGGCGATTACTCAGCTTAGGTACTACCTGTTGGGCCGGGAATTCACCCTTGTCACGGACCATGCACCTCTACAGTGGATGGCCCTGCACAAGGAGTCGAATCCGCGGGTCACCCGGTGGTTTCTTGACCTACAGCCGTACAAGTTTTCGCTCGTTCATCGTCGGGGTGCTCTCCATGCCAACGCTGATGCTCTTTCTCGGGTTCACGACCTCTCGGTTAGGGTCGCCCGACCCGACGGGTCTGGGCTAAGGGGGGGGGCCTTGTCACACACGTGCGCATGGGAGGCAGCTAAAGGGCTTGAGTGAAGGCAGTTCGGAGGCATGCCGGGGTGTGGCAGAGTGCACTGACTCTTTTTCTCCCTTGCCTGTAGACCATTCCCGGGGGATTCCACCTGGCTCTCCTGACATCACTTCCGGGACCGAGCCAATGGAAGTCGGCCACACCAGCTCCAGTCCCCCTGATGTCACGTCCGGCGATGATCCAATGGTGGAAGACCACGTGCTTGAACCATATGACCTCACTTCCTGTCTTCCCCTTTAAAACCTGCCCCTTCTCCCTTTTTCCCTCAGTCTTGTTTTGGACTCACTTGTATGTACTTCAGTGCTGATTATTTTGCTGAAACGACTTTTGCAGGCAGGATACCACATTATACGGGTGGCTGCCCCAAACCTTTATCTGTCCATGTCTCGTTCTTGTGACAATATATATACACACACACACAGACACACACATATAAACATATATACATATACATATACACATATCTATATATATATTGTCAGGGATGCCAGGGGCCATGACCCGGCCGGGACGTCATGAGGGACCGGATGTGGGTCTGTGCCCACCCTGGATCACGTGGGGGTTGCCTTCCAGGTTGCTTTGGGGGCCACGGGTACAGGGCATGGAAGCTCCACCCTGTAGGGGCCCGTGGTCACCGTCAGGAGGCGCCCCAATGCCTTGGGGACCTGTTACCCCAGCACTTCCGCCACACCAGGAAGTGGTTGGGGGGAAGATTTATGACGACGCCCGGAGAGCAGCCGGGAGGACAGCCGGCACTTCCGCCATGCTGGGGCGTGGCCAGAGGAGGAATGCCGGGAACACCTGGTGCTCATCCGGGAACCATATAAAAGGGGCCGTCTCCATTCATTCGAGGCTAGAGTCGGGAGGTGGAAGGACGAAGCTCAGGAGAGCTGTGGAGGCGGCCCGAAGAAAAGGCATTTTGTGGCCAGGACTGAGTGTTGGGGTTTGTGCACTATTTTGGACTGGGTCTTAGTGACCATATTTGTAAATATTGTATATAATAAACGTGTGGTGGTGAGTAACAACATGTCCGCCTGTCTGTGTCCGGGTCGCGTTCACATCTGGCGTAGCCGGCAGGATGCTCCACCTGTTACAAGGCGGGGACCTGTAAAACAAAATTCTGTTGTGGACCGTCCGGCGCAACAGGGGACCCCACCCACGTGCTGCGGGTGCTGCGTGCACACAGCCCCGCGGGGTAAAGGAACCCCACGGACCGCCAGGGGTCCGCAGGAGAGCCGTCTTCCCCTGTCGCGTGCTGGCGGCGTGCATGGCATGACTGCAGCGGTCTCCGACGAGCACGCCGCTGTTGGAGGCACCCGGGATGGCATTGCGTCCAGAGAGGC
Organism: Polypterus bichir lapradei; assembly: GCA_026402145.1. Taxonomy (NCBI): domain Eukaryota; kingdom Metazoa; phylum Chordata; class Cladistia; order Polypteriformes; family Polypteridae; genus Polypterus; species Polypterus bichir. Next base: position 9,939 of record JANRMT010054123.1, read on the forward strand.
CACGCCGGGGACGTTTCCTCGGTTGGACGAGTCCGGGGAGGTGAGTGCCCTGCCTAACGGCAGCCGGCCCTTGGGGGCCGCGTGTTTTCTTGGTTTTTCAGGCGGGCGCATGCCGGTCTGCGGGGCTCCGACAGGACGGAGGCAGCCGCGAGGGCTGCGGAGGAGGAGACGCTGCAGTTTGGAAGGCGCCGGCAACAACAGGGCTGCCGGCGAGCACGTCGCCACCGCAGAAGGGGAGGCAAGATGGCCGCGGACCAGAAGTCACTCCCCCTAGACAGGCACGCGATTGGACGGTGTGTCTTGTGTGCCCGCCGATGACTGTAGAGAGGCGGGACCAATGAATGTCCATCACGGGTAGGGGGGAGACCCGATTGGGCCAGAGGAGAAGGCCCACAGGAAGTGGCCGGCATCGGAGGCTGACAGACAGGTAGGCTCCGCGTCGGTTAACTTCCTGTCTTTGCCGGCTGCTCTGGCGGAGCTGGAGGCGTCCCTTCAGCCCGCGGAGCAGCGTTTATTACAGATGCTACGTGCCATCCGGGCTGAAGTGCTGGAACTGGAGAGGAAGGCGCTCGCGGCGCTTAAAACGTTTCGATCAACAACGGGACGGCGCGACGCTGGAATCTCCAGCCGGAGAGGTACGGCGGAGACGGTGAGTACAGCCGACTCTGTACAGCATGCAGGAGGGTCTGCTGAACATGGCTGTGATGTTAACGATCAGTTTCGAGTAAGCAGCCCTCCGACAGGAGGTGCGGCGCCGCGTGCTGTATGCGCGGCGAGGGGGGAGTCCGAGAGGACGCCAATGGACACGGGCTGCTAAGTGCCCCAGGTCCTAGCGCCCTCCGCCCCGAGTCGGCTGCGGTCTCGCGCCGCACTGTAGGGACGCAGACGGGAAAGAGGCGCCTTCTTTTCCATAAGGAGTCTCAAACCGTCATGGCGTCCCAGAGTGAAGGGAGGAATAAGAGGCTGGGTGCCGATTCCTCCGATATGTTGGGATGCGGTGCTGGGTGCACGCGTCCGGGTGCTGGCTGCCCTCTGTGGGGGCAGAGGGAATCCCTGAGGCCGGCGGAGAAAGCGCAGGTGGTGCCGGCGGTTCCACCATCAAGAGGGGCACGGAAGCCGCGGAGAGGGTGCCGAACAGGCAAGTGCCGGGGTGCCGATTGGAGGGGGGAACGCTGCCAGTGCGTGGCACAGGAAGGGTGCCTTGGCAGCGGTTCTGCCCCTGTGTTCTCTTTTGTAGGGACGGACCCCGGGCGAGCAGTAGGACCCCCTTCGTTGGGGACCTGCCCTCTGATGTCGGACCATCTGCGGAAGGATCTCTCTGCTGGTGCGCGAATGCCGCCACGACTGGAGGAGGCTGCAAGGGAGCGAGTGGCTTCGACCAAAGGGGCGCGGAGGCCTCGGAGGGGGTGCCGAACGAGGAGGCCCCGAGGTGCCGGTAAGAGGGGGGAGCACAACCTGTGCGAGGCGCAGGGGAGCACCAAGTGGTGGTGCTCAGGCCGTGTCTCCGCCCCTGTCCCTGCTTGGAGTGCGGGGCCGGACCCCGGCTATCCTGGAGTTGGACCCGCTTCGGGGCTGCGCTGCCCTCGCGGGACAGGCCGCTCTTTTCCCCCGAGTGGTCTTCGCTGGCTGTGGGGCAGTGTCAGGGATGCCAGGGGCCATGACCCGGCCGGGACGTCATGAGGGACCGGATGTGGGTCTGTGCCCACCCTGGATCACGTGGGGGTTGCCTTCCGGGTTGCTTTGGGGGCCACGGGTACAGGGCATGGAAGCTCCACCCTGTAGGGGCCCATGGTCACCGCCAGGAGGCGCCCCAATGCCTTGGGGACCTGTTACCCCAGCACTTCCGCCACACCAGGAAGTGGTTGGGGGGAAGATTTATGACGACGCCCGGAGAGCAGCCGGGAGGACAGCCGGCACTTCCGCCATGCTGGGGCGTGGCCAGAGGAGGAATGCCGGGAACACCTGGTGCTCATCCGGGAACCATATAAAAGGGGCCGTCTCCATTCATTCGAGGCTAGAGTCGGGAGGTGGAAGGACGAAGCTCAGGAGAGCTGTGGAGGCGGCCCAAAGAAAAGGCATTTTGTGGCAGGGACTGAGTGTTGGGGTTTGTGCACTATTTTGGACTGGGTCTTAGTGACCATATTTGTAAATCTATACTAATAAACGGCAAAGCCCTCACTCACTCACTCACTGACTGACTGACTGACTCATCACTAATTCTCCAACTTCCCGTGTAGGTAGAAGGCTGAAATTTGGCAGGCTTATTCCTTACAGCTTCCTTACAAAAGTTGGGCAGGTTTCATTTTGAAATTCTACGCGTAATGGTCATAACTGGAAGCTGTTTTTCTCCATTTACTGTAATGGAGATGAGCGTGAAACCCGTGGGGGCGGAGTTTCGTGTGACATCATCACGCCTCCCACGTAATCACGCAGTAGGTAGAAAACCAGGAAGAGGCCCAAAAAGCGCTGAAGAAAACATGCATTATATAATTGAGAAGGCAGCGAAACAATAAGAAGCGAGCGAGTGACATATACAACCATATTCATGAGTTCTTCTACTTCGGAAACAAAGCACGATGTAAACCTAAACTTTAAATTAAGTTCATAGACAGGCTGCCGCTAGCGTTTGTAATTTAGAGCCTGCCCATATAAGGCCGTCCGTCAGCGGCAATCCAAAAGAAACATTGCCACGGGTAAATATTAAAGGGTGAAGGACTGTGCTTATGCAGAGGAAGATGAAATGGTCAGGGTGGTGTTTGGCACAAACTCAGCGAAACTGCGAGAGAAAGTTTTAAGTGCCGGGACTTAGGTAACATTAGATACAGCCATGGACATAGCACAAGAGATGGCAGCAGCACAGCTGGGAAACTTCGATGCATGTACACCGAGCGGCTCACGTGAACTGACGCAGTGCACAGACAAAAAGCAACAGTTCCAGAGAGCGCTGAACAAAAACCGAATTACACAATTGAAAAGGCAGCAAAAAAATATGAAGCGTCTGATACATCTATACTAATAAACGGCAAAGCCCTCACTCACTGACTCACTGACTGACTGACTCATCACTAATTCTCCAACTTCCCGTGTAGGTAGAAGGCTGAAATTTGGCAGGCTTATTCCTTACAGCTTCCTTACAAAAGTTGGGCAGGTTTCATTTCGAAATTCTACACGTAATGGTCATAACTGGAAGCTGTTTTTCTCCATTTACTGTAATGGAGATGAGCGTGAAACCCATGGGGGCGGAGTTTCGTGTGACATCATCATGCAGTAGGTAGAAAACCAGGAAGAGCCCCAAAAAGCTCTGAAGAAAACATGCATTATATAATTGAGAAGGCAGCGAAACAATAAGAAGCGAGCGAGTGACATATACAACCATATTCATGAGTTCTGCTACTTCGGAAACAAAGCACGATGTAAACCTAAACTTTAAATTAAGTTCATAGACAGGCTGCCGCTAGCGTTTGTAATTTAGTGCCTGCCCATATAAGGCCGTCCGTCAGCGGCAATCCAATAGAAACACTGCCACGGGTAAATATTCACGGGTGAAGGACTGTGCTTTTGCAGAGGAAGATGAGATGGTCAGGGTGGTGTTTGGCACAAACTCAGCGAAACTGCGAGAGAAAGTTTTAAGTGCCGGGACTTAGGTAACATTAGATACAGCCATGGACATAGCACGACATGGCACCAGCACAGCTGGGAAACGTCGATGCATGTACACCGAGCGGCTCACGTGAACTGACGCAGTGCACAGACAAAAAGCAACAGTTCCAAAGAGCGCTGAACAAAAACCGAATTACACAATTGAAAAGGCAGCAAAAAAATATGAAGCGTCTGATACATACAAGATAAGTATGTAATAAGTGCAGCTACTGCAGAAACAAAGCACACGGTGGAAAAAGTGAATGTCCCGCTAAAGGAAGACAGTGTTAAAAAAAAAAACCCGTGCATGCAGTGTGTCAGGTCTCAGATAAAGAAGAAGACGAGCTGTTTATTGATGCAGTAAGAAACGAATCTTTTTCATAGCTTCTTTAACACACTACGTCTCCGCTGCGATACGCGGGTATATATATATGTATATATACCCCGATCTACATACTCGAATAATGAATACTTTATTCGCAATCAATGATTGTTTTGGTAAAGCCATACTCAGTGTATTCATTAGATGAACGGTAAAAAAGTAAGAGCGAGGGGAGGGTGACTTATTGAGGCATGCAGGCAAAACCACAATAGCACGCGGGCTCGATGTACGAAAAAATATATCTTTTCAAGTTCTATTTAGTCTATATGTGTCAAACTCAAGGGCCACGGGCCACATCCGGCCCGGCGTGTAATTATATCCAGCCCGCGAAATCATTTTATATACTGTATTATTGTTATTAATGGTCCGGGTATATGAAGCGCTGGTAACACAATAAACTACAGATCCCATAATGCAGCGCTTCAGCTGCCTTGCCGAACACTTACCGCGTTAATCAAGTCTAGCTTGCAAGTTATTGCGAAGCTAGCCCACACGATGCTGAAGAG
>JANRMT010054124.1:1081-11884 GCA_026402145.1 Polypterus bichir lapradei
GATAGATAGATAGATAGATAGATAGATAGATAGATAGATAGATAGATAGATAGATAGATAGATAGATAGATAGATAGATACTCTCAAGGGGAAATTCATATAATCCAGCAGCAGTATACTAATACAAAAAAAATATTAAATTAAAGAGTAATAAAAATGCATGTAAAAGCAGACAATAACATTGAATAATGTTAGCATTATTTGAATAATGTTAGCATTATGTTAGCATGTTGGAGGCAGGCAGATAGATGATGCTAGGTTGGGGTCACAGATCTTCTAAATTGTGTACTGAGGAAAGGAAACAGTTATGTACTTCTGTTTGCATTATCACATTGGCCACGTGTTATTCCCTTTTATAACCTGCTCAACCATGGTTACTGTATTTCTTCACATTGTTTTAGTTGCTGTTTTTTACGATCATGGGATTGTTACATTTCTTACTGCAAAATGTAAGGTAAAAAAAAAAGAAAATAATTTTAATGTATTGTAGCATTGTGTGTGCTAGCCAGTGCTGACCAACTGGATTGTTGCTCATTTTCTTATTTATCTTTATGGTAATTGTGACAAGTTCACCCTTTTTAAAGGCTCCCTCGAGGCTTGTCATTTGAATAATGGAATGCCAGCTCATGCAGCCATCTCTTGCTGACTCGCCACTGCTGCTATTCTTGTTCATGCTTCACTCCCCCCTGCTGTTACAAGAGTCAGTGTTTGTACAGCATTTCAAAGTATTTGACAGTAAGCATTCAAAGAAATTAAGCTTGGGTTATATGTTAATAAACAATCTGCAAACTCCACTTAAATATAGTAAATATCTTTGAGGAAAATATGTTGGTTTTTTTTCTTGTTATTCAGTGGTTTGGAGAGCCAGCCTCATAGCTCCATTGACCTTGGTTGAAGTCCTGGCCATTACTGGCCTTATGCCCTTCACATATTCTTCTGCTGAGTTTTGTCAGAATTCCTCCCACACCCTAAAGACATACAAGTTAGGTGAACTTGTAAAACTGAACTGACCAGATGTAAGTGTGTGCACGACTGTACTCCAGAATAAACAAACACCCCATCCAGGATAGGCTTCTGCCTTGTACAACATGCCTGAGTAGGCAATAACAGGCTACTCCAAGATTCTGAAAATAGATCAATGAAAGATTTTTAATTTAATTATTTGTAGTTTTCCACATCTAAGTTATAAAAATAGAACAAAACCAATTTTAATACAAAATACTTTATCTACAGTACAGTATACTGTATATTGATTAACAAAACAGGAACATACAGTTTTGTGAAACTGACACTAAAATCTTTCAGGAGATTTCTGGGGCTTTTTACATTTTTTTTTCTTTTGCGTGGAAAATAAAGAATCCTCATTTACACTTCCGTGTTTACCAGTGTTCTACAGGCAATACTTGCCACACCAGGAAAATCAATACTGTTTATGCCTGTCATGAAGGAGACCGGCACGTTTTTCAAAAATGTGACGTGCTGAAAATTTTTCATATGAAGACACACCAAAACACACCGCTGTGCAAATTACTGTGTTTACTTCACAGATACACTCAGTGCACAAAGGTTGATACTGCCAAACACCCCTATCCCTTACCTAGCAATCATCTGATCATAGTTGTGGTGATTCCGGTAATTTTTTTCACGAGAAACTTTGATTTAAATACTAAATGACTAACAGACACGTTTGAAATTACTGCACAAAATCACATTCAGAGAGGAACTAAACACCTTTCTTCTTTTGTGATTGGCATGCCAGAAGCAAAACCCAATTCACTTTGCTAATTTTTTTGAGAAGCAAAACACTAAGCTTTGCTGCAAATTCATTTTCACGTGAGTCGTTTCACTTCTCCTACAGTATATCCATATCTATAAATATAATACAAAGTTGACTGACTGACTGACTCGCTCATTCATCCTAAAAACACATTATTTAAGTTTAGTTAAAAAGCTGAAATGTGACAGGATGGTACATCTCAGGCATTACGTATCCTCTAGGAAAGGACATTTCAATACGTCAATATTTAGGGGTAAACCCCACACAAATGAAACACTAAATACCCAAAAATCTCAAAAATGCCTTGATGGATTTGATTGAAATTTGGTGACATTACAGAAAAAAGAAAATTAGCCATCGTGTATTTTTTTAGTTGTTGATATTTATTTATATTAAACTTTTATGCTCTATGCTGCACTTAGAGTTTGCTTTAGGCAAATAAAGGTTACAGCAAAAGAGACTGATGAACCACACAAATAACACCACCAACCAATAGGGTGGATGGGTACCTGAAGACCGGGTGGTGTTTTGGACAGGAAAAAAGAGACATGATCATATTTTGAAATGGAAAGAGAAAGTTCAGCGAAGTTCAAGGAAAATTTACAGCTCAGTCGGTAGCAAGCGCTGTTTTTTGCTGATCACCTGTTTTAAATTCAAAAGAATGACTTTCCTGTAAAACTACGTTTGCAGTGACCATTAACAAAACCATGTCACTAGGAAAAGCAGGAAAATGCAGTAATTGATCTATGGCAGGAATGTTTTACTCATGGACAATTATATAAGAGTAAACAGCTCCCGGGACCTAATAATATTACTATTCATCCATCCATCCATCCATCCATTATCCAGCCCACTATATCCCAATTACATACTATTTGAATGATACCCTTATCCAAGGCGATTTGAAATGCAATTGGTTATAGCGCTTTTGTTTTTCCAGTTGGAGCACAGGCAGTTGAAGTGACATGTTCATGGTCACACAGTGTCAGCAGCAGGATTTAATAATAATAATGATAATAATAATACATTTTATTTATTCGTATGCCCCTTTCCGAACACTCAAGGACACCAAACAATAGATAAAACACAGATTATAAACAAAACTAAAAGTACAAAATTTAGAATTGTAGTCAAAGAGAAAAAAACAGTCTTAAACAAATGAGTTTTAAGTTTAGATTTGAAAAGTGAGAATAAATCAATGTTTCTAAGCAACTGAATGCTCTGCTCCCCATGGTGATAAGATGGACGAAGGGGACAGTCAAGTGGATGGAGGAAAAGGATCTGAGGGTGCAGGGGGGAATGGCAACATGGAGGGGGTCGGACAAATATGGTGTAATAAGTATATATGTTTAATATGTCACTGTGATCTGTACAAAGATTTTATAAATCTACTTTTCTTTCTACTCACATGTGCAGCTAACACAAAGCCATATTTAGCACAGGGGTTCATCATTTGGAACTGCTAGGCAAGCATTAGAAGACAAGACAGGGACAACTGAAAAATGGGTATTGTATACTAATTCTGAGTGTCAAACTCAGCATGGAATTGTATCCTCTCTTTGCCTTGTTTGGAATGGCATGATTCACCTAAGTGGTGGCCTGCACACGAAGAAAGAGTATAAAACCTTAGAACATTGCCCCTCACACCTTTGAAGCCGACAGACGGGAGATAATGTCATCCGATCCGGAAAATCCTTTCAACACAGCGATGAAAATGGCAGACTTTATACATCAGGCCCCAACTCCTAAACTGGCTCCCTTCGTCTGTTATGCCGTGTAAACCATCATTAAAGAAAGCTAAGTTATTTCTCCTATGTGATTTCTTACCACCGTATCACAAAGGAAGAGGTATCGCCTTTTTATATTATATGTATATAGTTTCGGGTTATGTAGCACGCCGCAATTACAAAAGAATTCATTCCAAAAACGGAGCTAGCGCCCCCTGCTGGATACATATGTAGGGGCAAGGTTATGGATAGCCTTAAAAGTTAACTGAAGAATTTTGAATTCAATGCGAAACTTAACTGGAAGCCAGTGAAGCTGCTGCAAGACAGGAGTGATATGGTAAATAGAGGGGGTTCTAGCTGAATTCTGGACCAGTTGAAGTTTATAAAGAGATATGCAAGAAAGACCAAAGAAAAGTCAGTCAGTCAGTCAGTCATTTTTCAACCTGCTATATCCTAACACAGGGTTACAGGGGTCTGTTGAAGCCAATCCCATCCAGCACAAAGAAAAGAGAATTGCAATAATCCAAACGAGAAGTGACAAGGCTATGAACAAGGAAAGCTGTGGTGTGAGGAGTGAGGGAGGGGCAAATATGTTTAATGTTACGCAGGTGGAAATATGTAGACCGGGAGATGTTATTGATGTGGGACTGAAAGGTTAAAGTACGGTCAAGAATGACACCCAGACTCTTAACCTGTGGGGAAGGGGAGACAGAGGAATTATCAATAACAAATGAAAAATTATCAGTTTTGGATAATGTTGATTTTGTACCAATGAAGAGAACCTCAGTTTTGTCATTATTTAATTTAAGAACATTTGAAGAAAACCAGGATTTAATTTCTGCTATGCCATCAATAAGCGAGGAAGATGGAAAAGAAGAGGTGGGTTTGCTACTGAGGTAGAGCTGGGTGTCATCAGTGTAATAGTGAAAGCTAAGGTTATATTTACAAAAGATATTGCTGAGGGGAAGGAGGTAAATAATGAAAAGGAGGGGTCCCGGGACCTGAAGTAACAGCGGTGGGTTGGGATGTAAAGGTGTTAAGCTGAACGAACTGAGTGCAGCCTAAGAGATAGGATCTAAACCTCAGGGTTTGATGTCCAAAGCCTTAACCACAACACTGTTCTGCCTGCAAGTAATATTATACCCTTGGTAAAAAAAAATCTACAATTTGTATGTTATATTTCACTATAATGAAGCATTTATTGTGAGTAACACACAAGGAATGTAGACGCAGAGAGTAATGTGTAGCTGTTTATTTTTATATAGTCATATCCCAGCACTCATACTTATTTATACTGGCCAAAGTACCTGACGTAGAATGGGCTAAGGAACGAAAGCAAAGGTTTATGTGTTTTTAAATGATGATGATGTTGTTGTTGTTAGCTGTTCAAAGGGAGAAAGAAAGTAATGGGAGATAAATAAGTACTTGGTGTGCTAGACAAGTGGCTAGACCACCTCACCTGACAGAGAGACATTCACACCTATTAAGGAAGCCCCAGAGTAGCAACAGGGTTATTATTATGCATCTCTTTATTTGTACTTTGTGTTCTCCCTGTGTATATCTCTTGTCTATTGTTATTTTTGTTAATATGGACTTTATTTTTGTAATTCTTTTACCTCTTGTGTCTTGCAGTGGCTGGAGTGGTCTGTTCCTCCACATATATTGTACATTATAAATTTAAACTTAATAGTCAGTTACCATTTGAGCATTTTTTTTTATATAAATATTATAATAACACAATGGCAGACCAATCCAGTTTATGATGGTTGCAATTGTATATATTTTTAAGCAAGTATTTCTCATTGGTCTATTATAATTGTCCCACTTTCTCCCACTTTACATTTTACTTTTATTACTGATGTGCTTTGACCTCACAGTTTGCACCACAATCATAAAATTCAAGCTAACTCCATCCTTCCTGTGTCACTATACCATGGACTTCTTATACTTTAAAAGTTTCCCCTTAAGGAAATCCTGTCTCTTTCATTAACCTAGAAATTTTTTTCCAGCTACTCTGTGTAGCATAAAAAATCATTTTAAAGAGAAATAGCAAAATTCTATCCTTAAAGCCTTTTTGTTTTCCTTATTGATGCAGCTCTGTACTTTTTCCACTCAATGGTTGATGGTCTTAATTTACATATTTTTAATAAATATATTTTTTGCCAAGAGCAATCTAAATGAAAATTAAAATCTACAACAGTGAACATGACACATTTCAAATTTTTTATTATTTGAAATTTGATCACATTAGACCACTACTGTAAGCTGGCATCTTCAAATTGAATACAGCATATTTGCCTGTAATGAAACACACTACCTATGACATATAGTTTTTTTAATGGTAAAATGACTTTAATTTCTTGGAGCTTTCACAAATATAAATGAATTAATTAAGCAAGATGCATTTTGCACTTCATAACTGAATCCAAGAGAAAACATTAGCTTTCAAACAAGTGATTGTCAAAACTGATTGCTTTGAAAAACATACTGCAATATTATGGACACCTGCAATAACACTGTGACTGACATTATGAGGAATGGGAGGAATTAATGTTGTGGTAGATAGCACTGCTGCATCTCTGCATTCAGGACCGGCATTCAGTCTGTGGCCTAAGCACAGTTTGTATATTTTCCTTAATGTTTACACCAGTTAGCATTATTCAGGCTGATTTTCCTCCTGTGTCTTGAAGGACATGTCATTTATTTCTGTACATACAAGATATTTGATGACTTTTAACTGATCCAGAAGGAGTGAGCATGGTTTTGTGTGTGTGAATGTGTCCTGTCATCCTATCAAGAATCAATTATCAGATGTGGCCAACCCCCCAACCCCCCCCCTTAATAGAAAAAGTTCAGAGAAATGGATGAATTACAAATGACGACTAAGTTGTTTAACTTGTAATTGTGGTACACACCATTGTGACTAGGAAGAGATTGTTCAGAAAACCAATACAGGAAAGAAATGATTTCTTATAAAACCAGTTGTGCTTACTGCATATACTCACGTATAAGTCGGGTCTTGAAACCCGAAAAATTGATAATAAAATCAGACCCTGACTTATACACCCGTTCAAAAATGCGACACATTTCTTTTTGTTTTTTACATCTTCTTGCCTCCTCCAATCTCGCACCAGCTTCTCAGACATATCAAATTTTGTTGCAGCAGTGCAGTTACCAATTTCTTTCGCCACTTCGATGATTTTTAATTTAAAAGCAGCGTCATATTTTCTTCTGATCAAACGCTCCATCGTAAATAAGGGATGCTCTTACAATAAGAGTGTATGAGGGTGTGAGATACAAAAATAGTTTGGGTATTACCGTGTGGTCTCGTAGGCACAATGCTCACAAAAAAAGGCAGTGTGCTCTGTGGTTACTCTCTCAGGTGGGCATTAGCATATCATAATCTCTTGGACCAATAGTGTGAGTTTTCTGCATTCGACTTATACGACTGATATTATAAAATACCAGAAATTATACGGTAATATCAAGCCCCGACTTATCCGCAGGAGAACTTATTGTCGAGTATATACGGTAGTTAAGTTCATTTGCTTGCATTTATGAACGTTGGACAATCTGGCACTTCTGTTGAACTTCCCCCTGTCAAAATGCTAAATATTTTAGAAATTTATTTAGACAATGATAATATTTACCTAAAAGAGCATAGTTTCTTACATTACTTGTTTTGTTTTTTTCTTGGTTGTGAACAATTGTTACCCTGCAGAGTATTTCTTTGACAGTTTGTCTCAACCCCATTTTGCAGGCAACAGCATATTACATTAATATGAAAATATGAAATTTGATTGGACTAAAATACATATATAGGTGTTGGTGAGCACAGTTGGATACAGCTTGGCTTTCATCAGATGTTTGAAGAAGTAAACGTGAAAGTGAGCCCTGTTGGTGATGTGAGCCCAGGTGAGCTCAGCAGTGGTTTTCCCTTTTTTTGTTGAGGAAGTAGTAGAATTGAGCTCTAATTTTGGATTAAAAAAAAAACCTCTAGAATGTCTATCTTCCCACCATGGCCCTAGCTTCAAATTTTGTTTTTGGATACACTACTTCTGAGTGAAGAATCGTTTCTGGGGATGAAACACATCTAAAAATGATTACAGACAACAGAGCAAAGTGCCCTCTGTCTCTTGGGTTATTTACCCCCTAAGACCTGAGCTGGGCAAATGATGACATAGAGCTACTTTGAAACTACTATTAGCAGCCCATCTTTCTATACTGGCTAGGAGGAAATTTTCCATATGTATAAGTAGGTTTCTTAACATTTATTCCCTCTCCTGGTGAGCTCTGTTTCTTATGCAGGATTATTGCAGATGCATGGTGGCAGAAAGAAGTGGCCTTACAAGACTATAAATATGTAAAAAAGGATATTTTGGATGAAACGCATTTGTCCCTATGCTACTAAAAGTGTTGAAGAACTGCCAGAACACAGTAGGTTCTTTAGGCAAGGGAAATTCCCCGTATGTGGGGGATAAAGAAACAAAGCAGTGGCAATAGAGTGCAGGAGTCTCATTTCAGTAAGAGCCAGCAAGAGGTTTCTGCACACTATGTTTGATCCCCTGCTATAAGTCAGGATGGTCAGGCTACATGAGGGTTGTCTAACTCTGCAAAAACATTCCTTGATCTGGTAGGAGTTCAGACTTTAGCATCATTGGAGGATATTTTTTGCTTGACTTCACTCAAGACATGCCCAGTCTTCATAGGATTTATTTTGGCTTTATAGGCCTGAATCATGCATTGACTTTGATTTATGCTATTCTCTTTTTTATCCTTTAACTTGTCTTGGAATTAGCGTTAGGGTAAGTTATTGGCAATACTCTAGATTTAGGGAAAGATTGCCTACATGTTCTTAATTCTAGACATGGATAAATAAAGAAAGAATTATCCAGATTGGGAATAGTTTAGTTCTTTCAGTTTACTTCTCCTACTGCTTTATATTTGTTTAACATGGACAGCTACTGGAATAAAAATTCATGCTAGGGGCTGTTTAGGCTTTTTATTATTCCTGATATGATTCAGAGACAACTACCAGAAGGTATATCTATGCTGGGGAGAGGGTAGCTAGTTTGCTTTCTTTATTTCAGCTTTGAATTTGAGTATATTATTGAGTCTAATTGATTACGCATATTTCTATTATAACATCTATTACTTTCATTTTAAATGGTAATTAAAAATATTCTGAGGCAAATGATAATTGTGCAATTCTTTCCTCCAATATACAAAAGTTCGGTTTCATATTTTCCATATTTCTATCTTAAGTTCTTTTTTACCAAGAGAATTTAGCTTGTCTTTTGTAGTGGCTTGGTATTTTTTAAATACACTTAAATACTGTAGATTTGGGCTAAGGTTTGCTTCTTTTTCAAGACTAGATATTGTTGTTTTTCATTTTAATGACTCTAATACAGTAAAGTGAAACCTCCCAAATTATTTTAATTTTTTTCTAGGCTGTGGAAACGTTTATTAAATTTTGATTGTTTAGCTTCACTAGAAATAGTCAGAGTTTAGAGAAGTATTAGTGTTCTTACTTTCTTCAAAAATATTTTGGTAACTTTAGTTTATGTACTACAAAAATGCATCTGCTACACATTTCTTATGTAAAAAGACCTTTCTGTGACAAACTAGCACAGGACTTTCAGCCAATGAACTATTCAGCAGAAGCGTGTCAAGAAATGCTATTGAGGCTCCATTATACCAACAGCAATACGCCTGCACAATGGCAAAAAATTAAAGGAACACTTTGAAAACACATCAGATCTCGATGGGAAAAAATCATGCTGGATATCTATACTGATATGGACTGGGTAATGTGTTAGGAACAAAAGGATGCCATATTGTTTGATGGAAATGAAAATTATCAACCTACAGAGGGTTGAATTCAAAGACACCCCGAAAATCAAAGTGAAAAAATGATGCGGCAGGCTAGTCCATTTCGACGAAATTTCATTGCAGCAACTCCAAATTGCACTCAGTAGTTTGTATGGCCCCCATGTGCCTGTATGCATGCCTGACAACATCAGGGCATGCTCCTAATGAGGTGATGGATGGTTTCCTGGGGGATCTCATCCCAGATCTGGACCAGGGAATCACTGAGCTCCTAGACAGTCTGAGGAGCAACCAGGTGGCGTCGGATGGACCGAAACACAATGTCCCAGAGGTGTTCTATTGGATTTTAGGTCAGGGGAGCATGGGGGCCAGTCAGTGGTATCAATTCCTTCATCCTCCAGGAACTGCCTGCATACTCTCGCCACATGAGCCCGGGCATTGCCATGCACCAGGAGGAACCCAGGACCCACTGCACCAGCATAGGGTCTGACAGTGGGTCTAAGGATTTCATCCTGATACCTAATGGCAGTCAAGGTGCCATTGTCTAGCCTATAGAGGTCTGTGTGTCCCTCCATGGATATGCCTCCCCAGACCATCACTGACCCCCACCAAACTGGTCATGCTGAACAATGTTACAGGCAGCATAACATTTTCCACGGCTTCTCCAGACCATTTCACGTCTGTCACATGTGCTCAGGGTGAACCTGCTCTCATCTGTGAAAAGCACAGGGCACCAGTCGTGGACCTGCCAATTCTGGTATTCTATGGCAAATGCCAATCAAGCTCCACGGTCTGGGGCAGTGAGCACAGGGCCCACTAGAGGACGTCGGCCCCTCAGGCCACCCTCCTGAAGGTCTGTTTCTGACTGTTTGGTAAGAGACTTTCACACCAGTGGCCTGCTGGAGGTCATTTTGTAGGGCTCTAGCAGTGCTCATCCTGTTCCTCCTTGCCCAAAGGAGCAGATGCCGGTCCTGCTGATGGATTAACAACCTTCTACGGCCCTGTCCAGCTCTCCTAGAGTAACTGCCTGTCTCCTGGAATCTCCTCCATGCCCGTGAGACTGTGCTGGGAGACACAGCAAACCTTCTGGTAATGGCATGTATTGATGTGCCATCCTGTGCAACCTCTGTAGGGTCCAGGTATCGCCTCATGCTACCAGTAGTGACACAGACCATAGCCAAATGCAAAACTAGTGAAAAAACAGTCAGAAAAGATGAGGAGGGAAAAATATCAGTGACCTCCACCTGTTAAATCATTCCTGTTTTAGAGGTCGTCTCATTTTTTCCCCTCTAGTGCACCTGTAGTTAATTTCATTATCACCAAAGCAGCTGAAACTGATTAACAACCCCCTCTGCTACTTAACTGACCAGATCAATATCTCAGAAGTTTCATTGACTTGATGGTATACTCTGATTAAGAAGTGTTCATTTATTTTTTTGAGCAGTATATATATATATATATATATATATA
>JANRMT010054125.1:0-16429 GCA_026402145.1 Polypterus bichir lapradei
TGGGAAAACAAACTGGCTATAGGGTAGTTGACAAATCCGACCTTTGCTCCGGCAGGTATGTTAGTCCCGTCAGCATTCACTATCTTTCCCCTTAGGTTTAGAAGAGTGTTATTCAAGACCAGGTAATCTTCCCCATTTCCGGCTATGAGAAATTCTAGCGGAGCTACTTCAGAGAGGGCTGAGAGTGGTGGGACTTCAACGTATATACTTTTATCTACACTCGTTTGAGTGAAAGGCACCGTAAACAGATCCAGTTCAGATTTGACACACTCTTCGGACATTCTGTGTACGAAAGCCATCTTTTCTTAAAAAATGTCTCTCTTCTTTTTGCTTGCTTTAGTCTTGTTCCTCTTCTGACGACGTTTAGATAATGCTGCAAAAATAGTGCGCCTGGTCTTTTTAGCCGGCGGGGCCTAACGCGACCCCGGTGGTCTCTTGCGTTTTGTCTTTCTCATGACCATCAAGCCCGCTCCCTCCTGCTTTTCTAGGACTCCACCTGCAGCACCGGATATAGCCCCGGTGATCACATCTTTGACAATATTTTTAGCCGCGGATTTGATGTGTGGGTTTGCGATGTCGAAGCCTTTTTTCAGGAGAGGTAAAGCTCTTCGAAACAATCCTCGAAATATACCTCCAATCCCCCCACCATACATTACAGGGGCTCCAGAGAACCCCGGTAAGCCGTTACCCGCTTGGGTCTGATAATATTGGATGTATGGTGTCGGGTCCTGGTAAGACCTCATTGTTTCAGTCGTGCATACAATGTCTGACGGGTCTGAAATGCAACTTCACTATCACCTTACCAAACTGAAATGGCACGTTTTTGTTCTGGTCCGTCTTTATTTCAATAGTCACTGTGTCAAAATGATTCTTGCTGGCTGGCGCATAATGCGGCTTGTCATAGGTGATGGTTGTAATTTTATTCGCCTGATCCTCAATATGAACACACCTCAAAAGAGGCACGTAGCTGTCTCCGACTCTCTGATGAGATACCATATCCCCGTACACGTACAAAGTGTAAAAGCCGGCCCTGATGTCGGCGGGGAAAGGAGCCTTATAAGTTAAACCCCGAGTCTGATCAGGATGCGCTCCTAATATTCGACCCAGCTGTCCTTTTAAGTGTATATTTTCATCCTTTTCACCCGGTACCACGTAGACTCTTCTTTCCACAGCATTATAACTGAATTTCGCAGGGCTCTCAGAAGGGACAAATCCAGCTGCAACATCTGTCAAAGTGGGTAGGCTTAAGGTTGTCGAATTCATAAAAGACAGTAGGTCGTGAATACCTTCGTAATACCCGCATGGAATATAGTAATGTTTTTTTACCCCCGGAGCTGAAACGTAGAATTCGTTATCCGGTTTGTCTATGGTATTCCACGTATGTGGGTACTGAATTTCGGCTAGACCGACTTCCCAAGAACCTTCTAATTCTATGGGTTTAGCAAGCTTCGTCGTGAAATTGGAAATTGTGTTGTTAGGGAAAATGTCTGAGGAAGCGTTGCTCGGAAGAGTCACAAAAAAACTTTTGCGCTCCATCGTATACCGCTAGAGAATGAAGAGTCGATTAGGAGCCCTGGGGATTTTATTAAACATCTTGGGCATGGCTCTCCGGTATCCAGCTGTTAAATTTTTCTGGCCAGCCGAGCCATTTGACTAAAATGAGTCTTTTTTTATTCTTAACTTTCCTAGCCAGTATTTTTTCGATCCTGTAAACGTCTGTGGACCCGACTTTAATTTTCTGTAATTCGGGGTCGTAAAAGGATCCTACAATCTCTTCACCATCGTAGTCTTTCAGTTTGTACACTGCCGGTGCCCTAGGTACAAGTTCAGATACGGTAAAGATTTCATCTGAAAATGTTTGTTCATAACCTTTCTCAAAAGGATGTCTGGTTTTAGACACCCTAACCGTGTCTCCTACTTTGAACTTAAACAACGGCGGACCCGGGGGGTTGGCTACGCCGTATAAATTTTTGAAAACTTTCCAGGAATTTAACGTGTTTACATCGGAAGGAGCCATTTTTATGCTTCGATGATAACTTTTGTTATAAGAGTATACTAGATCCGGCAGTTTATCGATGTAGGTTCTCGTGTTATAGGCGCTGAAATATTTCCACATTTTAGATTTTAGTGTCCGGTTAAATCTCTCCACCACGGAGGCCTTTAATTCGTTCCCTGTGGTGAAATGTTTTATCCCGCTCTTCTTTAACAGCTTTTGAAAATCTCGGTTGAAAAACTCTTTCCCCTTATCGGTCTGGAGCTTCTTTGGAGTACGCCCGGCGCTCAGAATGTCTTGGAAGGCTCTCGTCACTTCCTTACCCGTTTTGTTCTTCAGGGGTCGTACCCAGGCGTACTTGGAAAGTACGTCGATACATGTTAACAAATAATTATAACCCCGATTATGCTCGGACACATTTGTCATGTCCGCTAAATCCATCTGCCATTGCGAGTCTATATCGGATACATAAACGATATTTCTCCTAAAATGCCTTCTAGCGGGTTTGTGAATTGTATAAGCATATTGACCGGATAACCAATCCGACACCTGTTGGTCATTACTTTTCTGACCCGAAACCTCAAGAGCTCTTTTCAAAGAGTCTTTTCCCCCAAAGCTACCAGGATTTGCCGGGTTATAATAAACTTTTTCCAAGTAACCCTCCATCGCCGACGGTGAAAGAAAAATGTCAATGGTTTAAAAATCAAATGAGTCTTTATTGGTAATTTTCAAAAACATTATTAAAACATTATTAAAACATTTCATAGCACAGGCACATTGAGTTCAGACACTTCGTCTGATTTTTCTATATCGTACTCCCCATAAAACCCCAAAGGTGCATCGGTCATGTCTGGTACAGAAAAATGCCTTTTAGAGAAAGCATCGGCTATTTCACGTATTTTCGAGTAAGATGGATCGTCCATGTTGTGAAAGGCCTGTACAATAGCCTCGCTAATAGAATGTTCATTTTCCAGTTCATCTACAGCATTTTGAACAAAGGAATGAACCTTGTGAAAAGGCGGAAAGATGTTGAAGCATCCCAGAGTCTTTATGACCAGGCTCCTGAGCCACGGTTTGCGGAAAACAGTCAGAACCTCTTGAAAACGGCCACCCCGATAAAAAGAGTCAGGCTCAAACAGACACGTATGCTGCGTCTGGCTGGGGTGATCTATGAAACAACCTTGACAGGTGCTTTTTAGGTCCCGATCGACTATTATG
Source organism: Polypterus bichir lapradei (assembly GCA_026402145.1). Classification (NCBI taxonomy): domain Eukaryota; kingdom Metazoa; phylum Chordata; class Cladistia; order Polypteriformes; family Polypteridae; genus Polypterus; species Polypterus bichir. The sequence goes on from JANRMT010054125.1 coordinate 3,212, forward strand.
TCCAGCAGAGCCGCAATCAAACTCTTGATCAGTTTCAGAGTCTTTCGAAGTGTTTCACCCAGAGCACCGTCAGTTTGTTCAATGTCCATGCCCTCATAATCAGAATCCTGGGACGATGGCTTCCAAGAGGCCAGAGCCTCTACCAAGTCGTCCACAGTCTCTTCTTGATGCATGGTCTGCATGGCTATCTCCTCAGCGCCCGTCAGGCTCCCCAGAGTATCCTCAGCAGGGACAAAAAAATCAGGTCCTGTACGGTTCTCCAGGAGACTATCCAGCCAATACATATCATCAGGAGCGGGTAACTGAGGTTCGGGCCAATAGATCTGGTCATTCGAGGGCATCAGAAGATCCGGCCAAGACGGTGGGTCTGAAGGAGAGTTGTTAGGAGCAGAGTACCCGGAGTTAGGTACGATGTCGTCGGGCCAAAAGAGGTCGTTGACTGCCGCTGTCTGTTCCATAGACCAGCAGACCTGATCAGGTACGTAGCCGGCGGGGTGCTGGTTGTTACCCATCCAAAACACATCGTTGTCTGTCAGCATCTGGTCTGCCGCAGAGTAGCCGGGCTGTAGGTTAGGGTCGATCATAAAGTCGGGAGTAGAGTAGGCGGTGTTGGCTTGAAGGTTAGCCGGCCAAAACAGGTAGTCAGCGGCGGACGTATGTTCCATACCCCCGGAGCTTGGTTCTTCGGAGAGCATCAAAATGTTGAGGACTTCTGCCACCTCAGAGGCCGAGAGAACAGGGAGACGACCGGCCCAGCTAGCACCAGCTTCGGAAGGGTAGTTAGTTGAAGACATATCGATAGGGCTTTAGGTTAATGTAGACTATGGAAAAGACCTCTGTATTTATCTCTGTTCACTTAGGGGGCGGTTGACTCCCAGTTTTCTTCCTCCTCCTCCGAGCATGAATTATTCAACATGCTAAACTCCTCCTCCAATTTTCTTTTAATTCTTTTCATCTGGTCGGCTAGTTTTCCTTGATAAATAGCTTCATCAATATTTGGCATAAGAGCTTTAAAAAAACTCCAGTCTTTTATAGAAAAATTAATTTCACTCACTCGATCCTTTATCACATTTTCTTTATCTTCCTCTTCGTGACCGGCTTTGTTATATTCAGGTAGGATAGGCTCCTTCTTGGAAACGGCGATCGTGAGCTGTCCCTCGGCATTTCTTTTTACTTCTACCCGGCACAAAGCACAGTTAGAATCGTACCAGACAGAGCTGAAGCGTGGTTCCCGTAACTCCCGTAAGGCCCTGTTGGCTTTCAGTTTCTTAGGAGCGTTCACAAGACCGTCCATTCTGTTTGCTTTTGTGTGTCGTGGCGTTTACACTAAGTGACTAGAATTTTATACAAGAACACTTTCGTCTCCTCCCACAGTCGGGGTTGGGAAGGGGTGGAGCGATACGTCTCTCCCTAACCCTATAGGCTGATAGAGAGATAAAGGCGTAACTCGGAGGCGTGAGTATTGTTAATGGGGAGGGATAAGTGTCCGGTTTACGAAAAACCCACCCTAAAAGGCGGGGTTTAGAGATGATCAATTATGACGGTGGTCCAACCCCCCAGGGGCGGGGTATAGTACATATTTTCATATTTTCATATTTCCATATTTTTATATTTTTATATTTTCATATTTTTATATTTCATATTTTCATATTTCATATTTTCATATTTGGGGCGGGGCTTAATGTCATCCATCATATTTGGGGGCGGGGCTTAAAGTCATCAATCAAATTCACACCTCTTTTGACAGTTGCTTTCTGTATGTACTACTCATTTCCAAAGGAAAGAAAACAGAGAAAGCAACAGCGAAGTCTGGGGAGCAAACCATTCATTCACATGATAAAGTTGATAACCCTGTGTATCATTTAATCGAGAAATGGTTGATGTGTGCTATAAGAATTATTAATTCATTTAGCAACAGACATAAAGATGTACAGTTTTTATCAAACTTTATCGAGGAGATATTATGTCCTCATAGTAATATTTAAAAAAAATATCTTCTGACGACTATTTTAGCCATTTATGATTCTGAGCACATTCCAGCAGAGGAACTTCAGACAGCTTTCCAAAGATTGTATAGGCTGGAAAGCTTGATCTTAAAAGATTGTACAAGTCTGGGCGCCGGTTCAGGTACAAAATCTATATGACTAAGGCATTATAAAATGAAACCTCATAACACGTTTTTAAATACGATCAGAAAGATTAAAAAGAAATACAAACTTTTGGCCGCCTATAAGAAGAGGCGACTGCCAAGTTGCCACAGGCCCAGAATTCATCGGGCAAAAGATCAAACGGATTCTTCGGCTCTTAATGCACATGTTGAAATTGTAAGGGAATCTGAAAGACGGATGAAAAGATTTAGGGCTACAGAGCATAACTATGAATTCCATTTTATCAATTTGGATAGAATTAAGTCATATACGCATGCCATAAACATTGTTCATCAAGGTATTCAGGGTATTTTAGATACATTGTCCCCGGATATTGCGCCATGTGATTTTGTTCAATTGCGACTTATTTCTCCGAGTTTGCAAAACAATCTTTATTCTCAAAAAAAGAATCTAGACAGCTTTGACGCCAGCAGCTTTTTAAATTACGTATCTCAGATGCTGCAAAGTAATACTGAGATAATTACAGATTCCGCTCTGCGATTTGTAGTAACCATTGTGAAAAACATGCAGGGTGGAGCAAGGCTTAGAATCAACACATTGTTCTTCGGTAAAATTATTAATACTAAACGACATCTATTAGTGGATTTCTCACATCGGGGTAATTTATGTTTTGCAGGCGCTGTCATCCGCTTACTCAGTCAGAAAGACAGACCGGATAGTGACATTCTGCAAAAAGCTAGACAAATGCATATGCAATTGGGATTTTCGGAAGATAAGAAAATATCATTATCAGATGTAGAAAAATTTGAGCGTCTATTAAATGTTTCTATAAAGGTGCTATACATGCATGAGAGTGCATGGAAATACATCACAACGGGTCCTACGCCGACAGATAATAAAGTGATTTTTCTTCTATTACACAGCGATCACTTTTTTGGGATTTTAGATGTGAAAAAATTTATCGGGGCTAATTATTTTTGTGAAATTTGTCATGCCGCATATTCTCACAAAGATCGCCATGTTTGTGCCAATACTTGCAGGGCCTGCCTAGATGCTTCTTGCATTGAAGTAACAGGCTGCTTAATTAGATGTCCGATATGCATAATCATCTGTCAATCAAACGACTGCCTCTGTAAACACCAAAATAAACAAACATGTGAGTGGAAAGAATACTGCGTTAGTTGTCAGTGCTACACAGCCCTTACTCACGTTTGCAAACCGAAGTTATGTCCAAATTGTAAAGTAGCTATCACCAGCTGCGACAATCACTTATGTTATATGCAACCGTTATTAAAGACCCCGGTATCAAAAAAATATATATTTTATGATTTTGAATGTCGGCAAGACACTGGAATACACGAACCGAATTACATATACGCATTACACATGGATAGTAACAGAAGCTGGGAGTTTGCCGGAAACAATTGTGTTGAAAGATTTATCTCTACGTTTATAGATAGAAAGTTTAAGAATTACACTTTTATTGCACACAATGCAAAATCCTATGGCAGTTATTTTGTAATTAGTCAATTAATAAAAGAAAAAATGAAAATGGATTTGTTAACGATCGGTGGAAAAATCATGTCGATATCAGTGAAAGGTTTAAACATCAGATTCATAGACTCTTTGAACTTCCTAGCATCAAAACTGTGTAAATTACAGCAGGCTTTGGGATTTAAAGGGGCGAAAGGTTATTTTCCTCATTTTTTAACACTGCTGAAAACCGAAATTATGTCGGGCCTAGACCGGCTGTAGAATTTTATGGTGTAGAAAGTATGATGCCAGACGAGAAGAAAGATTTTCTTTTATGGTATTCTAAACACAAGAATGATGTATTTGATTTTCAAAAGGAATTAAAAATGTACTGCCGTTTAGATGTTGAAATTCTAAGGTCGGCGTTTATCTTGTTCAGGCAAGAGGTTATGGAGATCACCAAAACGACATGTATTGATTTAAACGAGCAGTTTCAGGCCAAATACAACATCAACATCTATTGATCCTTTTCAATATGTTACTTTAGTGAGCGTCTGTATGGCAATGTTTAGACTTAAATTTTTGCATGAGCAAACCATAGCTTTGCCATTACAAGACAGTTATCACAGAAAACAAAAGAGGTACTCTTCTCCATCCATCCAATGGCTCATGTATATAGAGGCCGAAGATAAAATAGATATTCGGCATGCATTAAAACCCGGAGGTGAAATGCGTATTGGAAAATATTATCTAGATGGGTATGCAGAAAATAATGGTATAAAGATGGATTTTGAATTTAACGGATGCTTTTACCATGGTTGTAATATCTGTTACAGTGAAAAATCATGGAATAGCGTTACAAACACGACATTCAGTTGGCCTTATTCAAAAACTATGGAAAAAGTTAACTACTTAAAAATGCAGGGGTTTCAGGTGCATCAAATCTGGGAACATAATTGGCAGCGTCTGGTTCGTGAAAACATCCAGTGTGCAGAATTTTCTGAAAACAGCACGTCTGCCTCAGATTTTGAATCCCAGGGAATCTCTCTTTGGCGGTCGAACAAATGCATCACGCTTATACTACAAGGTGGGCGCTGGTGAAAAAATCAATTACTATGATTTTACGAGTTTATATCCTTATGTGAATAAAACCAAAAGATATCCAATCGGTCATCCAAAAATTATTTATAAGGATTTTGAACCATTAGAAACGTATTTCGGATTAGCCTGGGTTAAGGTGTACCCACCCAGAAATCTTCTATTTCCTGTTTTGCCATGCAACATAAACAAAAAGCTGTACTTTACACTTTGCCACACTTGTGTTGTAACAAAACAGCAGACACCCTGCACACACACTCACGAGGAAAGAGCGCTTACCGGTTGCTGGACAACACCGGAATTGCTTGCAGCCATTCAGCAGGGATACAAAACTGAAAGCATATATGATATATGGCATTTTGAACAAAGCTCTACTGAACTTTTCTCAGAGTATATTAATGCCCATTTAAAAGCTAAGCAAGAATCTTCGGGTTATCCTGAGAGCTGCCTAAACACAGAACAGTGCAAACAGTATGTATCCATGTTTTATGAAAAGGAAGGTGTACAATTAAGTGAGCACCTAATTAAAAAAAATCTGGCCAGAAGACAAATTGCAAAACTTTTTTTAAATTCCTTATGGGGTAAGTTTGCACAAAGACCTAATTTGCCACATACATCTTTAGTTACGGATCCAGAACAACTGTTTGAAATATTGTTTGCCCCAAATTATGAGGTATCTACTTGTGATTTTATTGATGATGAATGTGCCTGTGTGACTTGGACATACGATAAAGATCATTACAGCACACCGGCCAATGTAAACATATTTATTGCTAGTTTTACTACAGCTTATGCAAGATTAGAGTTGTATAATCTTTTAAACAAACAGAACAAAAGAATACTATACTATGACATGGATTCAATTCTTTATATTTCCAGAGCAAACGAGTGGGACCCAGAAATTGGATGCTATATAGGGAACTTGACGAGCGAGGTACCAACGAATGAATACATCAATTAATTTATAAGCACTGGTCCGAAAAGTTATGGTTATAAGCTATCCAACGGTGAAACCTGTCTAAAAGTTAAAGGTATAAAATTAAATGTTAAGAACTGTGAAAAGGTGAATTTTCAAAGCTTAAAAGAACTGGTATTTGACTATGCAGAAAATAAAAAACTGTCTTCAGAACATAAAAATATCAAAGTTGAAGATTTTGGTATTGTCAGGGTAAAACACAGCTGGCATATAAAAACCAGAAAAATAAAAAAAACACAAAAAGTTGTATATGACAAGCGCGTATTAACAAAAAATTTCACCTCATTACCTTTTGGCTATTGATTCTGAGATAAATACATAATTAGTAATGGACGTTCGTTTACAACACCAATTTTCCTGTATCTTAAGTGGGCCGAGTAACTGTGGAAAATCTTTTTTTGTGAAAACATTACTAGAATCGGGGACTAAAATGATGTCTCACCAACCACAAAATATCCTGTATTGTTATTCCGTTTGGCAACCTCTCTATGCAGAATTGATGAAAAAATTCAGATATATAAAATTTATAGAAGGTCTCCCTGACTCACTAAATGATGATGCATTGTTGCCCCGTGATAAAATAAACTTAGTTGTCGTGGATGATCTCATGCAATCTGCCTATAAAAGTAATGAGTTGGAATTGGCATTCACAAAGTATGTTCATCATAGAAATCTGAGCGTAATCTATATTGTTCAGAATCTTTTTTACCAGGGAAAGCAGAACAGAACAATTACCTTAAATGCAAAATACATTGTTTTGTTTAAGAATCCGAGAGACAGATAACAATTATCAATATTGGCCCGTCAGATGTACCCTACAAGGTGACGCTACTTTCTCGAAGCATATGAGGATGCCACCAAGTCAGCCTTTGGGTTTCTACTGGTAGATTTAAATACTAACACTCCAGATGACTCTCGTCTCAGAGCATCCACATACCCATCGCAGCGCCTAGTAGCTTATGTGTTTAAAAAGCCCAAGGATAAAAAAATGTGATTTTAAGGGACCCGGTGTCATTTGGTAAAAGACGTCATCCTGATCAACATGTCGACCAGGATTAAACGAAATTTACAGCTCATGCGATTGCTTATAAAGGCAAAACCAAAAAAGAGAAAGTCCATTTTGTGTGCAGCTTCTGGCGATTTAATTCTGGCTATTTGTGAAATTGCACTCAATGCAATTAAGGGTAGCTTACCTTTAAATTCCAGACAAATTGGCATTCTTAAAAAGAAACGCATTATTATAAAAAATCTGAGCAATAAAAAAGTTACTATTAAACGAAAGAAACGTATTATAAATCAGTCTGGTGGATTTATCGGTCAACTACTCGGCATAGCAATCCCTTTAGTCACCGGTCTAATTTCGAATCGGTAAATGGAGCACACTGAAAAAATGTATCTTGTACCAGAACAGCAACTGGGGCAAGTCCAAACACCTGTCGGTGGAGAAACAGATATGACAAAAAATACTATGCAAACTCTTGACCATGAAATGAGGAGTATTTTAGAAAATAGCGCCCTATCACCGCATGAAAAAGTGGAACTGTATTTTCATACTTTGCAGCGTTTTCTGAGTCTATTGAGACAACGGGAATCACAGAAGTCTAAATTGACTCTCTTTCTACCAGAAACTGAAGCGCCATCCCAGACCACATCATTGCACCCGAACAATGACACAGGTGATATTGTCATAAGAGACGTTTTGGAATCCGTCTCTCAGAGACAACGGAAAAATACAGAAATGCTAATTCGGAAAATGACACAAAACCCGTCCACAACGTCCTGGAATGAAAGAGGGGAATTTTTATATAAAGGCACACCTGTTATTGGCACAAATATGGTTGATCTGATCAAGTTCACTACTCAAACACGTACATTAAACAAGAGTGGAAAACCAGAAGGTTGGGATTTATTCTTTAACGCTATGGCTGAAATTAACGTGCCCGGGTCCATTTTTTCGAACATGGGCGTTCGGGCTTTATTTCAAGATCATTTCTTTTGTTTGCTTGTATCACGACTCTGTTAATTCTGTGAAAATACTTTTACAGCGTGTGTTATTACTGTGTGAACATTTAAATAAATAAATAAATAAATAAATAAAATATTAACATACAAACCCTTTTAATTTTTATCTGTCTGATTATTGGATAATTCACTACAATAACCACAGACATTTTTATGTTGGTTAATAGCTCATTTATTTTATTTTATTTTATTTTCAAACAAAGGGAATACACATAATTGTAGCTTTTTTTTTTTTTTTCTGCATATATAATTTAGCAAAAGCAAACACATGACTGACTTATTTCTGATTTCTGGGTAAACATGTCCAGTTTCATATTTTCAGTTTGTCCCATTTTTATTTGATGAAAATATCTAACAACCATCTGGTCATTTAGATGAACATCTCCTGGGTACAACGCCAATATCTGGTTTATGGTAAGTCCTTTGCTTTTTTGATTCAAATAGAAAATACAATGGTGACCACAGGTTTTGGATAAAAACCCCTGTAACTGAATACGGTTATAAGTAATGCAGTTAGCATTAATCTTCAAAAATTTCATAATAACTTGGGGAAATATTTCAGAATCTGGGGGAATTCCAGATTCAAGAAATGCAGCTTTTCTATAATCCGCAAGGTAAATGGCAGCTGAAATACATCCAGTTCCGATTTTGCACATTCATCTGACGCACAGTGTACAAAAGCCATGTTTAGAATATATCACCAGAATTTTGCTTAGTTCTGGATCTTCTCTTGGTTGACTTTCTTTTTCTTTTGGCAGAGTGTAAAGCTTTTTTTCTCTTTGCTCTCTTCCTGGGCCGTGCAGGTGGCCCGAGCAGTGCTAGATGAGGTGTGTGTCTTTTTCTTTTGACACCTCTCTTTATAACAATCATGCCAGAACCTTCTTGTTGGGGTGTTACAACTTTATTCATTTCAGCACCTGCCACGTGACTCATGACATCATTAGCAATGCTTTTAACTGCAGACTTGACATGAGGTTTAGCAATTTCTAGCCCACGCCTAAACAGAGGCACTGCTTTTCTGAAGAGAGATTTAAAAATACCACCAATACCACCACCGTACTGGACCGGGAGACCATGAAACCCTGGTAGACCATTGCCAGCTTGTGTCTTGTAATATGATGCGTAGGTGCGTGGATCTCCATAGTTTTTTGTTACAAGCATGTTTAAAAATTGATAGATCTTGCTGGACAAAAATGCAACTTGATTATTACTTTACCATACTGGAATGGAACTGGTTTATTCTGGTCCATCTTAATTTCAATCCTTATAGTATTGAAGCTTTGCACGGCGAGAGGTATGTAGTGTGGCTTTTCAAAAAATATGGTTACATTTGCACCGTCTTCACCTTTTATGTTTACACATCTCAGTAGTGGCGCATGCGTATCTCCAACAAGTTGTGGTTTGATAATATCTGTATACACGAACATGGTGGAAAAATCACGTGTGATATCAGTCGAGTTAGGTGACTTGTAAGACGGCTTATCATGATCAAACCCGAGAATGTAAGCCAGCTCCCCAGACACTTGGAGCAAAATGCTTTTATCACCCATCAGGCGAATGGTTCTACTGGCAGGATTGTATTTAAGTATTGGCTTAGGTGATGACGGGTTGGTATTAATGACATGATTCATTTCCGACAACAATGCTTCTATATTCCTGAAATAACCTTTGTTTAAAGTGTATGTCCATTTTGTTGATCTTGTTTCCTCATTCGTTATTGTAAATTGTGTTGGCTGAGTGATGAAATTGAACATTTTTGGGTAAGTCAGTTCCACCAATGCCACTTCCCAGTCTCTGGACAGTTCTATTGTCTTGGCTAGCTGAACGGTGAATGATGCTATCGTGTTGTTGGGAAAAGTCCTGGCCAATGAATTACTCGGCAGTGTCACATAAAATCCATTTCTGACTGTAGACATTTTTTTTTTCTTGCTTTCTCAACTCCTTATGTCTTTCACTTCTGAAGCCTTGACCCAACTATTAAATTTCTTGTCCCAGCCAAGCCATTTTACCAATACATGCTTGTTTCTACCACGCCCACGAGTGGCTACAATTTTCTGGATGCGGTACACCTGGTTAGCATCGGGGTTTATTTTTTGTAACTCTTCTGTATAAAACGTCCCTTGAATTTCATCACCTGCGTAATCTTTTAGTTTATAGACAGGTTTGATCCGTTTAAAACAGTTCACGATAATAAATATTTCATCTGTAAACGACTGCTCATACCCTTTTTCGAATGCACCTTTTAATTTTGAAACTTGGACATGATCACCTATTTTGAAAGTGCACGGAGTAGAATTTCTTTGCCCTGTCCTGCCATAGACTGTTTTCCAAACACTCAGAGCATTTTCCGGAGTCACATCTACAGGTCTTGTTTTAATCGTGGTGTGAAAACTGTGGTTATAACTCTGCAAAAAGTCTGACAGGACATCTATATACCGAAAAGTATTGGCATATGAAAAAAATTTCCACATTTTGGACTTTAAGGTTCTATTGAACCGTTCTACTATGCTGGCCTTTACAGAGCTGTTTGTGACAAAATGTACAATATTGTTCTGTCTTAGAAGTTTTTGTACCAATGTGTTATGAAATTCTTTGCCTTGGTCTGTCTGTAGCTTCTTAGGAACTCGGCCCTGTCTAAAGATCAAACTAAAACCCTGAGAAACTTCTTTCCCTGTCTTGGCCTTTAATGGCACAGCCCAAGCATATTTTGAGAGCACATCAATACACGTAAGGATAAATTTATGACCATCATTGAATTTCGAGTAATAACACATCTCTTCCAAATCTGCTTGCCACTGGTCATCAATCATTGAAACAATGGTTCTGTTTCTCTTGAACCTGAGCCGTGCTGGTTTGTGCACACTGTAGATATATTGTCCACTCATCCACTTGAATACGATTTCTCGCTTAACATTATTCCGATGACATGATGCATTTCTCAACAAACTGTTAACACCACCAAAACTGCCAGGTTCCTTGGGTGTGTAATAGATTCTCTCTAAAGTTTTCTTGTACATCCTCTTGCCGGGGTCTGTCAATCATGCTCTCTGTACTCTCTGTACACACCCCGGGCGCTGCACGCAGATAGGAGCAGGATGTCTGCTCCGCCCCATTGATGACTTACCTTTTTGACACCTTACAGGCTCCCAAAGAACCGCCTCGGATCACAAAGATGATCAACCCCAGTTTTAACATCAAGGATAAGATCGGCCGACCATTTTTTCCTTACGTACGACTGACAAAAGGTCCGATGCTGGTCAAACAGCGCACCCCGACAACAGGCAGAGATCAGTGCGTGGGGGAAATGCCCATTAACCAGGTGGCAGCCGGTGGGTACCGGAAATGCCAGGGGGGCGGGACATACACCTGTCAAAATCTGATGATTTATAATAGTGACGCTTTATACTACTCATGCGCTCGGCCAGTATACGTGGATGGGAGACCGCCTAGGAACCTCGAGTGCTGTAAGGTTTTTTTCCATTCCAAACGATGTCAACCTTGGCGCCAGTGTATGGCTGGGAAATGCATTTTTATGCTTTAAATTGCAAACGGGCTCCGCCGATCTTCAGTATTTAAAACGCATGAAGGAGCGCAGTTTTCGCTTACGGCAACACCTGTGAGAAATCGGTTGATCTCATCTGACCTCGGAAGTTAAACACGCAGTATACGTGGATGGGAGACGGCCTGGGAACCCCGAGTGCTGTAAGCTTATTTCCTTTACAAGAGAAGTCAACATGGGCTTCAGTATATGGCTGGGAAAAACATCTTAATCGTTTCCATTGGACGCGCCCCTCAATAGATTCAGTATTTGACCCGCAAGAAGTAGCGCGACTCTCGCTTACTGCCATAGCAGTTTGAAACTGTCCGATCTCATCTGATCTCGGGAGTTTAACACGCATGCGCTCGGCCAGTACTTCGATTGGAGACAGCCTGGGAGACAGAGTGCTGTAAGCTTTTTTTCCTTTACAAGCGAAGTCAACCTGGGCGCCAGTGTATGGCTGGGAAATACATCTTTATGCTTTCCATTGCAAGCAGGCTTCACCGATCTTCAGTATTTAACCAGCAAGAAGTAGCATAGCTCTCGATTACTGCCATACCAGTGTGCAAGCGTCCAATCTCGTCTGATCTCGGAAGTTTAACACGCATGCGCTCTGCCAGTACTTCGATGGGAGACAGCCTGGGAGACCGAGTGCTGTAAGCTTTTTTTCCTTTACAAGCGAAGTCAACCTGGGCTTCAGTGTATGGCTTGGAATTGCATCTTTATCCTTTCTATTGGAAGCGCAAACCGACCTTTAGTATTAAAACAGGAAGAAGAAGCGTGGCTCTCTCTTACTGCCATACCAGTGTGAAAGCGTCCAATCTCGTCTGATCTCATTGGTTTAACACGCATGCACTCGGCCAGTATAAGTGGATGAGAGACCGCCTAGGAACCTCGAGTGCTGTAAGGTTTTTTTCCATTCCAAGCGATGTCAACCTTGGCGCCAGTGTATGGTTGGGAAATGCATTTTTATGCTTTCAATTGTAAGCGGGCTCTGCCGATCTTCAGTATTTAAAATGCATGAAGGAGTGCAGGTTTCGCTTACGGCAACACCTGTGAGAATTTGGTTGATCTCATCTGTAGTGATGGGCTGCTCGATACTCACGTTTCGACACTGTGTCGAGAGATCGAGGCTTGCTTCAAATTCGCCCATCACGTGATTTTGAGCACGCTAGCGTAATGACGTCATTGATATCCACGCAGTCAGCAGTCGGTTTGGTCAGTGACTAGTCTGCTGAAGTGCTTTGGTTCAAAGCGTAAAAGCGGTTGTCTGTGCTACTGTATATTGATAAAATACGCTAACGCGAGTTTAAATCCTAGTTGGGGCTCGCATATGTTGAAATAAGGATTTTGTATAAAACACTTAAGTAGTACTTGTCTGAAAGTTAACAAATATATTTTGGAGACATTATGAATGATTTACATGGAGCACCTTTTTCCTCGGTGTGGAATTGTGTCCACCAAGAATCTGTAACAAATCGATGAGCATATTTTGCGTAAGGTAGCACGTATTATAACAATCCAGAATCTATTCTACACCATGTCGATCATATCACAGAGGCTAAGAAATGCTTCACTAAAGGCGACATGGTCATTACACCAGTATATGCGCAAGACATTCCTCATTAAACGTTTTTACTATTCAGTGATTCCCAGATCTGTTGCTGATTTGTATTATTGATTTCCAAAAAGCAATGTGAGTAAAAGCGTGTTCTGCATAACTAATCACAACTGTCTTTAAAACTGAATCAGCGCCATCAACAGTTTCTTCTGCAATTTTAGGAAAGCCTCGGGATTTCTGCATTAATGAGACAAAAAAGTTGTAAAGAAACTTTGCTAATTCATCCAGAGGTGAACGTAAAGATCACTCAAGTACTGAGAAGAAGGAGCAGCTGGATAAGCACATCTGGAGCCAAATTTTCAAAAAAGCATCTGACTTTGTCAGCAACATCCTTTACTTGTGAATTCATCTTATCAAATGCTGCGCGGGGGGGGGGGGGGGG
>JANRMT010054125.1:16529-45582 GCA_026402145.1 Polypterus bichir lapradei
AAAGCCCGTCATGACGCAATCTCATTTGTACGCATGTCTGAGGCTTCGGAGACCCGTTCAAAGCCCGTCATGACGCAGTCTCAGTACTCTGTGCAAAGCTTCGACTCATTATTTATTCATCGAGCTCCCGTTTGAAGTACATATGGCATCAACAGAGTTAAAAATCTCAACAGAATTCCCATTGAAATGAAAGTTTGTAGATGATCAATACATGTTAAATGATCGTGCCCGATAATACGTTGTGGCAAAAAATAAAATTATAAATTATACATCATACAAAAGCCGACTTGTTGAATGCATAATGATGCAAAGAAGAGCTTTAGAAATACGGGTGACGCCACATCTCTCACTATAATACTCTCATAAATATCCATTCTTCGCCTCATGCAACGTTTTCATGCAACACTGAAGGTATGTCATATAGTATACATCTATATATAATTGTTTTCGTCTTCAGTACATACATACATGTATACATTAAAAAACATACATTATATACCATCCTCCTGAAAATAGTAGTGGTGCAGCGGTAGCATTACCGCTTCATAATAAAGCATACGTGGGTTCGGGTCCCAGGTCCACCCCCTGTGAATTATGACCCAAAAGAGTCTGATTTTCTTTTTTTCTTTTTTTTATTAAACAGCAAATTCCAGCGTGGACCGGAAGCGAGCAAGGCGAGAACACTAGTAAAGATATATCAAATGGAAATGTGCATCTTGTTTTATGTCTATAACAAAAAAAATATTTGAGTAACGATTTCAACTGTTTTTGTAGTTGTTGATGGCGGGTTTAGCGGTTTAAATTTTTAAATATTAAATTGATAAGGTGGAATGTGTTCTTACTTTGAGTGTTAATGTGTTAGTAACTGGGATTGCGCCTCTATTACTGGAAGATTGCTTAGGAATGATACAGACTGGACAACTATATATTTTAGGAAATGTTTTATTATTGCACTGTGCTGTGACTAAAAAACGTCTTACTGATCACCTGTCCGGACCTTGAAGATGTGTTCACGAGGGAGGGATGCTGTTGTTAAAAGCAAATGTTTTTTCATTAGCAGGTTCAGATGGGTTTATCCCGCTGCTTTTTGTTGCCTCAGCACTCAATCTTTAATGCCGACCTTGATATGTGCACTGCTCACATTTGAGTGCCCCGTGTGTGTCTGTGTGCCGGTGACTGATCTGCGCCGTGTCTCTCAGCCTCTCTGATGTGCTCCGGATTGACACCTTTGAATGTTTGGTGCAGCAGAGCAAATTCAACCTGATCTACCACAGTGGGTTTGTTATCACCTTATTCTAGCTTTTCTCAACCTTTAAGTATTTGCGACCTGAGTTTTCATAACAGTTTTAATCGCGCCCCCCCTAACATTTTTTTGAAATGTAGATACATATTTGATTATACCTACTTAACTTTTATCGACATTTATCTAAATGTATACAGTATTTATTGTTCTATTATCAGAATGTAGTTTAAGTTAATTTGTATTGGTTCCAACAGATGTTTTCTTTTTTTCACATCTTCGCGCCCCCCTTTTTGTTACTTCGCGCCCCACAGGTTGAGAACCACTGCCTTATTCAATGGAGGGGTTCATGGACGTCAAATGGCAATGATTAGAAATGGATTAATGTAAATACGTGAGCTGCCATCCGCAATTAGACATCGCATTTTGATGGCGATTTTGGTGATTCCCGAACAGATCACTTATGCGATCCTTCCACAGTATCTCTCAAAATTATTTAGTTCAAATTGGTTATAAAGATTTCAATTCTGATCATTTTTTTCTATTATTGTTAATTTTGATGAGTCTTTAAGTCGGATCGAACTCGGGCTAGCCCTACGCTCAGAATTTTAAAAGCAACCACCTTAGTCAGTTGAGCCATTGACAGCGTCATTTCTTTGTAGCTAATTCGTTACTTTCGTGCTCCACAAAATATTGTAAAGTATTAATAAATGAAATATTTCAATACTTGATCGAATAATAACAACTGATTAAAGGATTTCACCTTTTCTTTCTCAAATGTGCTTACCTATATCATGGCAAAGTACAGGGATAAACCTTTATTTTCCGTCTACTCCATTTTAATTAAGTCAAACCAAAGAAAACATTTAAGGCTATTAAATGTGATCTCAAGAAAAGATGAAGGTTAATTATAATACTAATAACAGGAGCGATTATAATGATACAGTGCAAAAGTAAATACTAATTGAAAGAGCCGGGAATCCATGAGTGAGGCGTCTTATTTTGTTTAACTCTTGCTATCGTATAGTGCACAGGTGTCAAACTCCAGGCCCGGAGGGCCGCAGTGACTACAGGTTTTCATTCTAACCCTTTTCCTAATCAGTGACCTGTTTTCACTGCTAATTCACATTTTATTAGCCCTGTTAGAAGGATTCAGTCCTCTGAATTGATTCGTTTCCTCATTAAAATGCAGCGAAACAGAAATGAGACATAAAACGAGCCAACAGATGACCAGCTAAAGTGGGGCTTCAAACTCCAACCAGTTTCTTAATGAGAAGCCAATTCTTGCTGTTAATTAAACCCCATTATTCAATTCCACGGCTTGTTGTTGCTCTCGTTCTGCCACAGCAGACATTTCCAAAACTGTTGATTTTCTGTTTTTCATAAGAACATCGTCAAAGTGTTTTGGTGAGTTGAGAGATCAACTTTACTGAGACCTTCACCTTTCTTTATTTTCAGATATTGTATGATGTGGCGGCTTGTTTTGTGTCTCATTGTTTGGCTGCTAGTTAAGGAAAAAGAAACAACTAAAGGGCCTGAGTCAAGTAAAAGAAGTTAATTAGCAGCAATAACTGGTCCGTAATTAAGAAGATGGTTAGAATGAAAACCTGCAGCCACTGCGGCCCTCCAGGACTGGAGTTCGACACCCATGGTATAGTGCATTCTGCTTGTCGGCGTTAGTTATATATATATTTTATTTTTTAGACATCAGACACTAGAAGTTGCTGACGAAACCTTCTCTTCGTTGTCAGTCTGTAGCAGCGAAAAAATAAAAGCAATAAGAGTTATAACAGACTTCATTGAAGTGGATCATGATTTTGTGTAATGTTAATGAAAATGGCCAGGAGGGGTCACTAGAGAGTTGAGTGTCAAATGCTTCGAAGCTTCGATACGATTTCCGACACAATTGCTTCAAACGTTTTGATGCTTCGTGAGGCTTCACTCCGCCCATCACTACTCATCTGAACTCGGAAGTTAAACACGCACTGGCTCTGCCAGTATACGTGGATGGGAGACGGCCTGGGAAACCCGAGTGCTATAAGCTTATTTCCTTTACAAGCGAAGTCAACCTGGGCTTCAGTGTATGGCTCGGAAACACATCTTAATCGTTTCCATTGGAAGCGCCCCTAAATAGATTCATTATTTGACGCGCAAGAAGTAGCGCGGCTCTCGATTACTGCCATACCAGTGTGAAAATGTCCGATCTCGTCTGATCTCGGGAGTTTAACACGACTGCGCTCGGCCAGTATACGTGGATGGGAGAACGCCTGGGAACCTCAAGTGCTGTAAGCTTTTTTTCCTTTACAAGCGAAGTCAACCTGGGCACCATTGTATGCCTGGGAAATGCATCTTTATGCTTTCCATTGCAAGCAGGCTTCACCGATCTTCAATATTTAAACAGCAAGTAGTAGCATGGCTCTCGATTATTGCAATACCAGTGTGAAAGCGTCCGATCTAATCAGATCTCGGAAGATAAGCACGCATGCGCTCTGCCAGTAGTTCGATGGGAGACAGCCTGGGAGACCGAGTGCTGTAAGCTTTTTTTCCTTTACAAGCGAAGTCAACCTGGGCTTCAGTGTATGGCTTGGAATTGCATCTTTATCCTTTCTATTGGAAGCGCAAACCGATCTTAAGTATTAAAACAGGAAGAAGAAGCGTGGCTCTCGCTTACTGCCATACCAGTGTGAAAGTGTCCAATCTCGTCTGATCTCATAGGTTTAACATGCATGTGCTCGGCCAGTATACGTGGATGGGAGACCACCTAGGAACCTCAAGTGCTGTAAGCTTTTTTTACATTACAAGCGAAGTCATCCTGGGCACCAGTGTATGCCTTGGAAATGCATCTTTATGCTTTCCATTGCAAGCGGGCTCCCCCGATCTTCAGTATTTAACCAGCAAGAAGTAGCGTGGCTCTCGATTACTGCAATACAAGTGTAGCTGCTCCTGAACGTTTTCTCCTGGTACAGATGAGACCACGCTCCGACTGATGTTTAAAGAGTATTTATTTACTCTCTCTCTCTCTCTCTCTCTCTCTTTTACCGCTCTCAAACACCGTGAAAAACTAAAATACAATAAAACGAGTAAATTAAACAATTAAAGAATTGCACAGGTGTCAGGATAACAAAATTAAAACATACCGTGTGCGCCTTCTGACCAGAAATTCAAGAGTCTCTATTACAATTTCTCTGATTCTCCACTTCTTACAGTCTTATTAAAACTAAACAGCTCAGTGTCCATTAAGCATGTCACAATGTACATTTCCGTTCCACCCATGAACCTTATCATGTGACCACTGCGCCCTTCCGTTCAGACCAACTTGCAAACTTATGTACAAATACATTATAATATAAATAAAATTACAATTAGAAAAGTAAATATTATCAACAATACGACTGCACAACTATTATTATATATAACATAATTTACAAAATATATTTTACAAATTTAAACATCAAATTTACATATATATATATATGCACACATTTTGCGACAGCTACACTGCCACCAAAATTACAAAGATTTATGTTAACCATATTCAAACAGAATTTAATAAATCATGTAATTTTCCTTTTACCCCTTTTTAGTCAAAAATCAATCTTACATCTCTAAGACATCTGTTTTAGTATTTAGTATCTGCATAGTAATTTAGGAATCACTCTCTACTAATACAACTAATTTGTGAACCGGTCGTTTTAGAAAGGATGGTTGTATCAGACGTTCACCCTTCTTTCCTAAATCCCTTTGTCCTATTTGAATTTTAACCTTTCGTACTAAGCCATCATCATCTTCAATTGCTTCTATGACTCTGGCAAGTTTCCACTCATTTCTGAGAATATTGTCCTCCTTGACAATTACTACATCCCCAACTCGTACTTTTCTTTTGGGTGTATGCCACTGTTGTCTAAGGCTTAGGTTGGTCAGGTATTCCTTGCGCCATCTGCTCCAGAACTGTTCTGACAAGTATTGTATTTTACGCCACCTTTTCTTGGCATACACATCTTCTCTGACAAACTTGCCAGGAGGTGGAAGAGGCACAGAGGTCTTCATTGTGAGCAAATGATTGGGTGTTAAAGGCTCAACACTTTTAGGATCATTAATTGTATTCATAGTGAGTGGGCGATTATTCACAATTGACATGGCTTCATAGAAAAATGTCCTCAGTGAAGAGTCATCTAGTCTTCCTGCAGCTTGTGTCAGGACAGAGCTCATTACACTTCTAACTGTTCGTATTTGGCGTTCCCAAACTCCTCCCATGTGACTTGCCTCGGGAACATTCATTAGAAAGTCACACTGGTTTCTTGCAAGATAAGCTGTGATTCTTTCCTTGTCTAACTCCAACATAGCTTTGCCCAGCTCATTCCTTGCTCCAAGGAAATTCGTACCTTGGTCTGATCGAATCTGCCTCACTGTTCTTCTAATTGCTATAAAGCATCTCAAAGCATTTAAGAATGCATCGGTAGTGAGATCTTCTACCATTTCTATGTGAATGGCTCTAGAACTTAAGCATGTAAACAACAGACCATATCTCTTGAATTCCTTACGCCCTTGTCTTGTATGGAAGGGTCCAAAACAGTCAATTCCTACATATGAGAATGGAGGAGAAGGTTCAGCTCGATCAGCAGGCAAGTCTGCCATGAGTTGCCCTTCATTCTGTCTTCGTGTCTTTCTGCAAGTGACACAATATTTAATGTGCTTGGCCACTACCTTACTGGCACCTATTATCCAATATCCACTTGCTCTAAGTTAATTTAGTGTTTGCCCTCTGCCTTGGTGCTGTGTTTTCTTGTGGCAGTGATCAAGTATTAACTGCGTAATAATACCATCCTTCGGAAGAATTACTGGATGTTTCAAGTCAAATGATGTGGAAGATTTTCTCAATCGACCTCCAACCCTGAGCAGTCCATTTTCAAGGAATGGGTCAAGTTGGAACATCTTGTGAGTTTTTGATAGCTTGGCAGATTTTAGACTGAAACACTTCAACTCCTCTTCAAAGGCTTCCCTTTGTGCTGCCTTTATGAGTAAAAAGGCAGCTATTCTTCGTTCTTCTACACTAGTGGGTCCTGTTTGGTTTTTATTTGCCAGCCTTAGAATTCTAGCAACAACATTAAGAGCTGCATTCCAATCTGAGAATCTTTCAAGAAAATTTTCTCTTTCAGAAACATCAGACTTCAAGACCCTTACCTCTGGGTCACCTATAAGTAGCTCCAGGGATCCTAGGTTTGTTACAATCTCCCATTCCCATAAGAATTTAGGTCCTGTGAACCAATGCGAAGCAATCAAGTCTGCCACCTTAACACCCCTAGAGGCTTGATCTGCTGGATTTTGACTTGTTTCAACATAGAACCATTGACTAGGATCTGTTTTGTCTCTTATTTTCTGAACACGATTAGCTACAAAAACATGGAAGCGCCGAGCTTCATTTTTGATATATCCAAGCGCTACCTGCGAATCTGTCCAGAAGAATTCCTGATCTATCTTTAATTCTAGCTCCTCTCTAAGGATGCTACTCACTGCAGCAGAAACTGTAGCTGCAGTCAGCTCAAGGCGAGGTATGGTAACAACCTTTATGGGTGCCACTCTGGCCTTACCCATGATCAGAGTACAGTGAACTTGTTTGTCAGTCACAATCCTAATATATGAACACTGACCATAACCATTATTGCTAGCGTCTGAAAAGTGATGTAACTCAATTTTTTGGATTATGCCAAGGTTCTCAGGAAAGAGACATCTTTTTATGCAAATTTCTTGAAGGTTTTTCAACTCATGAAGCCACGCCTCCCACTTTGGCCTTAGTTCAGGGGAAAGAGGTTCATCCCATCCTACACCCCGTTTGCACATCTCTTGAAGTATTCTTTTCCCTGTCAAGATATAGGGAGAAAGAAACCCTAATGGATCATACACACTCGCAACCATTGATAGTATCCCTCGCCGTGTGGCTGCCCTTTCATTGACAATGACATTGAATGTAAATGCATCAGCTTCAGCATTCCACTTTACTCCGAGTACACTTTGCACTGGAAGCTCATTATAATTCAGGTCTACATCTTTCACTGAACTGGCACATTCATTCTTTGGAACTGCATTCAAAACATCTCTGTTATTGGACACAAATTTGTGTAAACGTAATTTTCCTTTAGCACATACCTCCCGTGCTTCCTTAATCAGCTGCTTGGCCTTCTGAACAGAGTCAATGCTGGCAAGTCCATCATCAACATAGAAATTTTTTTGGATGAAACTTGCTGCCAATGGGTAGTCCTTTTCATACTTATTGGCAAGGTACTTCATGCCATAATTAGCACAACCTGGAGATGATGCTGCCCCAAAAATATGCACTCTCATTCGATATTCCTTGGGTTTCACTTGTGTGTTCCCATTTTCCCACCACAAGAACCTCAGAAAATCCCGATCTTCTACGTTGACATGGAAACGGTAGAACATTTTTTGCACGTCACAAATAATTGCAATTCGGTGCTGCCGAAATCTACAAAGAACTCCAGTCAAGGCATTAGTTAAGTCAGGTCCTGTAAGAAGGTGGTCATTTAGAGAGTTACCTTCAAATTTTGCAGAGCAGTCAAATACGACTCTAATTTTCTCTGGCTTTCTAAGATGATACACCCCATGGTGTGGAATGTACCATGTGTTACCCGCCTTTGATGTGGCAGTTACTTATTCTGCATCACCATCTTTCAAGACACCATTCATGAATTTCACATAATCCTCTTTGTACTTAGGACTTTTCTCCAGTTTTCTTTTTTAATGCCTCAAACGTATTTCAGCCAGCTGCTTATTTTTAGGCAGCAGAGGACGCTCTTTGAAGGGTAGAGGCATTTCAAGATGTCCTTCTTCATTTTGGTGAATGTTATCATTCAAGAGGTTTAGAAATTGGATATCTTCTTGAGATATTTTCTGTCCTCTGGGCTCTGTGTCCAAGAAATCAGTTTCTAGAGCCTTAATTACAGTGGCAGGTATAACAAAAGGTAATTCCTTTACAGAGATGCGGTGACAAAATCCTTTCATCTTCCTTGGGTTTATACAAGGTGTTATGGTTCCTACTATACTCCAGCCTAGTTCAGTCTCGACTGCATATGGCTCATAATCCCCCCCTGATATCACTTGTTTCGGTTTCAGGGCTCTCGCACAGTCATAGCCAATTAAAAGACCTGCAGGACAGTTCAACAGATCTGGCATTTTTTCTGCCACACCGAGAAGATGAGTCAAACCTTTCACTGTTTCACGAGTAGGGATGCTACTTTGTTCTAGTGGAATGTACTCTCGTGTATATACAGGTGGTAGTACAATGTACTCTTGTGAAAAGTACCCCCTCACTCTTAGTCCAACTGCTCTTTGACAATTAACTATTGAACCTTTGTCAGTCATTGTTGACAGCTTTAATCTAACAGGTTCTGTGTCTGCTTGGATTTTCTCACAAACATCCTGGTCAATAAACGTATTATTGCTCTGTGTGTCCAGTAATGCATATACTAAGATTTCTGAACTGTTCTTTGCTGCACAAGACAGCCACACTGGAACAATCATTGAAGTGCGCTCGCTGTTGGCTACATTCACGCTGCACAAAGCAGTAGACAAATTCTCCTCAAACTGTGGCAAGTCGGGCCCCTTTTCTTGAAGACGTTCTTCATGAAGCGGTGTGGGGTGGTTACGTCTGCAGACATTGCAAATGGCCCTCTTTCCACAATTTTTGGAAATATGACCAACCCTAAGGCAGCCAAAACACATGTTATTGTCAACGATAAATTTTTTCTTTTCCTCCAAAGACAGCGTTGTGAATTTTTTACATTTATATATAGAGTGGTTTTGTTGACAACAGACACATTTTACTTTCCTCAAGTTTTGAGTGGCGGAAGAGCTAATTTTGGAATCTTTGTTACCCTCTGATCCATCTGAGTCTCTTAAAGTGGATTTTGGATCCTGAGATGTCTTTGTTGAAATCATTAAGGTGCTTGCCTTAAGACGCCTTTGTTCCTTTACAGGTTTTTCTTCCGTATGTTTCAATGCATAAAGTGAGGAAACTGGATTGCATGCAATACGTGCTTCCTCTTCCACAAAGTCTGAAAATTCCTGGAAGCTTGGATATGGTTTGTTACCACTCAGTGCTTTACTAACATATCGATTCCACTGGGTTGTTAGCCAATCAGGTAGCTTCTGCAATAATTTCTGATTCTCCTCACAATCATCCAAAATCTTTAAGCCCTGTATATGCAGCATTGCATTCTTGCATGAGATGAGGAAATCACTAAACTCTCTCAATTTAAGAGATTCTTTTGGTCCAATCTTTGGCCAGGAACTCAGTTTGGTTCTGAATGCTCTTTGGACTACAAAGGGATGACCATAGCGTTTGTTCAATGCAACCCAAGCTTGCGTATATGCTTCCCCATCACTTCTATAAAACATTCCTTCAACTACGCTCAGTGCTTCTCCACTTATGTATCTTTTCAAATAGAACAACTTATGTGCTGGGTTTGTGCAGTTTGTTTCAATTAAGGTTTTGAAGCAGGTGCTCCATTCAATAAATTTGAGTGGGTCCCCTGTAAACACAAATGGCTCTGGTGCCGGAAGTTTAGTCACTGCCAGGGATTCTCTTAATGCCTGAACTAGCAAGGCTTCCTTCGATGCTAATTCTGTTTTACCTTCAGGAGCTGAAATGCTTTGAGGAACTTGGGCAGGAGGATTGCTGTCATGCTGCATTGGAGACTGACTTGGAGGCAGTGTGGCTATTATTCTAATATCTTCTATTTCGGCACTCAACTTTAATTCCTCTTCAGCATAAACACTGTATTCTGCCTCTATGACTTCAAGATCCCTTTGATTTTCCAGCATTTTTAATCTCTCTTGTTGGGCTAGGACCTCCTTTCTCTGAATAGAAATTTCCCTTTCTCTGTTAATCTCAGCCCGTTTTGCTGCCAAGCGAGCTGCAGTCTCTGCCCTTTTTGTTGACACATGACTTCCTTGCTGACTACTACGTCCAGCTCTTGAGACAGTTGAACCATAAATCGACCTGGCTTCTTCTCTTTGGAGTAACTGGAGAAGAGTTTCTTTCTCAGCAACTGCATCAAACATTTTGGTACCTGCTTCCATATTGCGCCTTTTCAGAACTACCATTATTTCACTAATTACTGAGATGCTGCTATCCATTTTTCTTCTTATGTCTTGAGATGGGGTTGCCAGTCCACGTAAACCCTCATATTCCTTTTTCAGATCTGACTCATATTTTTCCAAATCCAAAATCATTTCACTTAACTCAGCTTTGGACAATTCTTCCTTGAGTTTAGACCTAATAAGCTGAACCTCTGCTTTGAAATTTACATACATGAGCATAAACTTTCTTTCCTTCTTAGCTATCTCATTTTCTTTGAACTCCAGCATTTTTTCTGTTGGGCGTCTAGCTCTTTCTGAGCGCCTAACCTGCTGCTCAACATGAGATGGTTGCTCCTGCAGCCCTACTCTGTGTATTTCAAGATCTGTATAAATTTCAGCTATGCGTTCTTCAACCATTTGTCTTTCTGAGTTTTCAAGTTCAGTTTCTAATTTCTTCTCTAATTGTGCCTTCTCATTTTCTAAAGCCTCAATTACTTGTTCTAGTAAATGATTTCCTACTGTACCTTGTTCCATTTTCACTAACAAACTTATAAGCACAGCATTAAATATTAAACAATTAAATGT
Organism: Polypterus bichir lapradei; assembly: GCA_026402145.1. Lineage (NCBI taxonomy): Eukaryota > Metazoa > Chordata > Cladistia > Polypteriformes > Polypteridae > Polypterus > Polypterus bichir. The sequence continues at coordinate 27,451 of JANRMT010054125.1, forward strand.
GAATTATAGAATTCTCATTAATATATATATATATATATATATATATATATATATATATATATATATATATAATCAATTATAAAACAATCCACACATTTCTGTTCAACTTACAAAACAAAATAGCATATTAGACACAATATGTAATTAAAACTTTCCAAATATGAATAACAAGAAACGTTAATATCAACAATTAAGAATACTATATTTCCAAATTTAAAGATGCCTAACCTGACCTCCCAACAGCGTTATGACTTATTGTAAACAGAATAGTCCAAAGATGTTAGAACGATTCCCTTTTTGTTGCAGCGCTTCACTTCAAAACCGTCTTCTTATTGCGAGCCAAACCTGCTTCGCGCTGAATCGGGCGTTGAAACTCCTGACGTCGCGTGCAACGAATGCTGGGATTTGTAGGCAGATCCTCCCGTGGAACGTGGTAATGGAGTATCGAAACACGTGTCCTTCCAATCTTCTCTGAAACGCTAGCGAAACTCTTTGCTGACTCACTCCAATAAACAGCAACGTTTTTCACTGTAGCTGCTCCTGAACGTTTTCTCCTGGTACAGATGAGACCACGCTCCGACTGATGTTTAAAGAGTATTTATTTACTCTCTCTCTCTCTCTTTCTCTCTCTCTTTTACCGCTCTCAAACACCGTGAAAAACTAAAATACAATAAAACTAGTAAATTAAACAATTAAAGAATTGCGCAGGTGTCAGGATAACAAAATTAAAACATACCGTGTGCGCCTTCTGACCAGAAATTCAAGAGTCTCTATTACAATTTCTCTGATTCTCCACTTCTTACAGTCTTATTAAAACTAAACAGCTCAGTGTCCATTAAGCGTGTCACAATGTACATTTCCGTTCCACCCATGAACCTTATCATGTGACCACTGCGCCCTTCCGTTCAGACCAACTTGCAAACTTATGTACAAATACATTGATTATAATATAAATAAAATTACAATTAGAAAAGTAAATATTATCAACAATACGACTGCACAACTATTATTATATATAACATAATTTACAAAATATATTTTACAAATTTAAACATCAAATTTACATATATATACATATATATATATGCACACATTTTGCGACAGCTACAACAAGTGTGAAAGCGTCCAATCTCGTCTGTAGTGATGGGCTGCTCGATACTCAGGTTTCGACACTTTTTCGAGCTATCGAAGCACTGGAGATCGAAGCACCGCTTCGAGGCTTGTTTCAAATGCGACCGTCACGTGATTTTGAGTACGCTAGCATAATGACGTCATTGATATCTGCGCAGTCAGCAGTCGATTTGGTCAGTAACTAGTCTGCTAAGGTGCTTTAGTTCAAAGCGTAAAAGCGGTTTTATGTTGATAAAATACACTAACACGAGTTCAAATCCTAGTTGGGGCTCGCATATGTTGAAATAAGGATTTTGTATAAAACAGTTAAGTAGTACTTGTCTGAAAGTTAACAAATATATTTTGGGGACATTATGAACGATTTACATGGAACACCTTTTTCCTCTGTGTGGAATCGTGTCCACCAAGAATCTGTAACAAATCGATGAGCATATTTTGCGTAAGGTAGTACGTATTATAACAATCCAGAATCTATTCTACCCCATGTCGATCATATCACAGAGGCTAAGAAATGCTTCACTAAAACCGACGTGGTCATTACACCAGTATATGCGCAAGACATTCCTCATTAAACGTTTTTACTATTCAGTGATTCCCAGATCTGTTGCTGATTTGTATTATTGATTTCCAAAAAGCAATGTGAGTAAAAGCGTGTTCTGCATAACTAATCACAACTGTCTTTAAAACATAATCAGCGCCATCAACAGTGTCTTCTGCAATTTTAAGAAAGCCTTGGGATTTCTGCGTTAATGAGACAAAAAAGTTGTAAAGAAACTGTGCGAATTCATCCAGAGATGAACGTAAAGATCACTCAAGTACTGAGAAAAAAGGAGCAGCTGAATAAGCAAATCTGGAGCAAAACTTTCAAAAAAGCATCTGACTTTGTCAGCAACATCCTTTACTTGTGAATTCAACTTATCAAAGGCTGCGCGCGGGGGTAAATAAGTATTCTTCCGAAGTGCAGCACAACAGAGTAAATAATTGACGTAAATGGAATTAATGAAACACTAAGATTTTGTCGTTTCTGTATTCTTAAACCATCTTCCAGTTACACAATCCCCCGCAGTCACTGTCACATTCAATGTTCCCTGCTCCATAACCTGTCTTGTTACCCAAAGCATCAAAACTTAGTTTCATTCAAGGCTTTACCGTCCTTCCTTTCATAGACATAAAATAAAACACATTTCCTCTACATGTCCAATAATAATAGTAAACTTGCAGGAACGAGAAAAAAGCACAAGATAGGAATATTTATGACAAGAGCCTGGGCATCAGGATGAGAATGTGCCTTGTCACCCATTACGTGAGCTCGTCTGCCATCCCTCGGTTACACTGGCACACGTTACACTCGGGGGCAAATGCAATGGAGAATACCGACAATGTACACCTTCAGAAGTGGAATAAATCGACTGTATACGTAGAACATTTCAGATAAATGATGAATTTTGTTAATCATAAACAATGCAACATAACTATTATATGTGTTGTTACTTTTTATTTATACTCACCAAACCTTACATATCTATGAAATGTACATGGGTAATATGTTTATAATCATTCTCACTAAAATACACTGTCAAAATATATTAATGAGGAAATTGAGACACATTGGCCTTTAGGAAATATAAAAAAGCGTGTGCGCTGTCATTTAGGACAGAATGCATTGTTAACGTGACGCACTCTCTACTGACACGATGTCACGAAAAAAAAGAAACAGCGCAGTCCATGCAAACTCAAATCCTCCTTGATGTTTGACCTTATAATTAATTGTCAATATCAAATCAATAAAGTCATTTTAAGAAGATGACAAGTCTGCTATAGTCAGTTTAATCAACGCTTCTTTTAAAAAGTTTCCTTATACAGAATATAAAACAGAATCTCAATGATACGGGACTCGCGAGTAGTAACGAATATGTGACACTGAGAATTTATAATTCCTAATAACGAGAAGAAGTAAAAAGTACGACTTCCTAAAACGGACACTGTAAATGTAGGCATTTCAATAAATAATTTAGGAGACTTGTGTGTGCATTTCAATATCGATTTAAGAACTACGTATGCCACCTGTTGTACTATAAACGGTAGCTCAAGCAGCACTTAACAGTAAATAGTGTCGTGGCGAAAAATTCATCATCAGAAGGCTTTTACCTAAAAATAAAGGCTATTAGGACTCGAGATAGACAGACAGAGTTTTAAGGCTTTATTGCAATAAATCAACCACACAGACTCAACCCAATTCGGCTGAATGAGATTGAGCGACGATCATTTCAACCATTGAAGCTTTTATAACAATTTCTTATCATTTTGGCTCATTCAATTACCTGACTCTGCACCTGGTTCAACTGTCCATTGTCCCTCTTAGTGTCTGTTTGGCTTATTCTGATTGGTCTAAGACTGGGTGGATGGCTTCCTCTTTCCATCTTTGGGCTTTCCTGATGTAATTTCCTATCTTTTCTAACCTTGCTCTAATGAGCTGGTTTGCTTACCTCCGCTGACTCCCTCTTACTCCCATCCGACCAAATCTTAAGTTTCCGTGGGAACCCTTATCATCTCCTTAGACTGGTCTGCTAGTGGAATGTGTTCTCTTTCTATTCTGTTCCCATTTTTTCTAACTGGCCAAGGCTACTATTCCATATATGGGTTTTCCTCTCTTAGGCTTTCCAAACTTTTTACTATAGTGACCTGAAGCTTAAGCTTTAATTAAAAAGAAGTATAGTATGTGCTTTCATTTGATCATTGCTTGCCATGCTTAATTTGTCTTAATTTCTACACTAAAGTTTTGCTAATATATTCTTATAATACTTTTGCTAATGCCTGCATTTACTAAGATTTTCTCTTCATGCATTAGGTCAGCGTGACCCTGCTTATAGTAAAAGCTTTTCTGCCGATTCATCAATCCAGCTGCTCTTAGAGGCCATTTTTCCATGTTATCTCTTCCTAGCCTTGAAACACAGGTTTCTTCCACTCTTATCCTGTACAAAACTGGTTTCGCTGCATCTTTTAGCTATTCTTTTCATTACTTTGGAAAATTTGCTGTAAGCCTATAAAATAATGCAATATAACTGATTTTTTAGTTAACCATTTGCTAGACCTATCATTATTTGCTTTTATATTCTAATTTATGCTTAATCTAATGTTTTAGAAACTTTTAATTACTTTCTATGGCTCTATATGCTAAATTGCTATTCTCTTATGCTAATAAAAAATTTTCCTTCCACAATAGTCTAACAGGACAATGACTGACTGAAACGAAGATGCTGCGCCGCTACAATAAAGGTTCACACTGTCGTTCTGCATGTTTAGAAGGCGCTGGTTGGCTGAAACTGTTTATAGCGAATTGTCCCAAGTTGGAAGTGCCGTATAGCGATCAGACACGAAAAGACACATTTAGGCATAATGGACAGTAGTTTATTTTTCTACAATACCAATTCAGTACGACACCAGGGTCTCCAAACACACAAATATGAAGTTTATTACGTTTTACAGTGAATCTCTTTACATACACAATACAATTAGGGGCGTGTGCCACCTGCCCAACTACGGTGACCATACCTTCCCTCGATAGCTTGATTCGCTCGCTATCCGTCCAAACTTGTTAAATGGAGGAATAGAAAAAAAAACTTTCACAAGAGGAATATCAGCGACGCGAACCTGAGCGACAACACCACTGAGACACCTAATCCGGATAATTAACGAGCTCTGCACAACTGAACTACTACTACTGTTCTTACTGCGGCGGATGAAATATGTTGTTTGACATATGCATGTTAAAATGGTTTAATTGATACGAGAGTATCATTGTTGTATTCTCCTAATGAAGACGAAAAAATTATATTTATAGATGTATACTATATGACGTAGGGTTTTGAACAAAATTAAGTGTTCCATAAAAAGGTTGAACGATTTACCTAATCTTTTCATATATATATAAAGTTAATATATGACAATATATCTTTGACACTATGTATCAGACAAAGGAAATCACAGCAATCCACAAGAATAATAATTAATTCTCAGCAACTACCTGAATTGTAGCTTAACCATATCAACTGAAATGTGTAATGTCAATACGAATTACAAAATATAACTAGAGAGTTAAGTGTCAGATAGACTCTCAAAATATAGAGGTCAATGCCTTTCAGTGTGCTGAGGCTTCACAAAGATTCAGTAACCAGTGACCATGTCTGCTCGAAGCCCTGTCATGATCCAATCTCGGTACTATGCATGTCTGAGGCTTCAGTAGCCCTGTTATCATCTCAGTAGTACGCATGTCTCAGGCTTCGGCGCCCCGTTCAAAGCCCGTCATGACGCAATCTCAGTAGTACGCATGTCTGAGGCTTCGGAGCCCCGTCAATACTGTCTGAGGCTTCGGATCCCGTTCAAAGCCCGTCATGATGCAATCTCAGTAGTACGCATGTCTGAGGCTTCAGTAGCCCCGTCATCATCTCAGTAGTATGCATGTCTGAGGCTTCGGAGCCTCGTTCAAAGCCTGTCATGATGCAATCTCATTTGTACGCATGTCTGAGGCTTCAGAGCCTCGTCATGATCTCAGTGCTAAGCATGTCTGAGGCTTCAGTAGCCCCGTCATGATCTCAGTAGTACGCATGTCTGAGGCTTCAGTAGCCCCATCATCATCTCAGTAGTACGCATGTCTGAGGCTTCGGAGCCTCGTTCAAAGCCTGTCATGACGCAATCTCATTTGTTCGCATGTCTGAGGCTTCAGTAGCCCCGTCATGATCTCAGTAGTACGCATGTCTGAGGCTTCGGAGCCTCGTTCATAGCCTGTCATGACGCAATCTCATTTGTACGCATGTCTGAGGCTTCGGAGCCTCGTCATGATCTCAGTGCTACGCATGTCTGAGGCTTCAGTAGCCCCGTCCTCATCTCAGTAGTACGCATGTCTGAGGCTTCGGGGCCCCGTTCATAGCCCGTCCTAATGCAATCTCAGTACTACGCATGTCTGCTCAGTGCTTCCAACCGCAATGCATGGTGGCAGCAGGACATTTCCACTCTTATGTCAGCTTACTGCTTCGACCTTGAGAGTTAGGAAGTTATATTAATTATATTACACTGCATATTCAACCACCAGGTTACAAAATTTCAACAGAGTTGTGATTGTTGAAACGAATCTTTCTGGATCATCAACACAACTGAAATTATTGTGCAGTACATTACTTAGTGTTAAAAAATAAAACGACAAATTTTGCATATTAAAATGCTGAATATTAGAATGCATAAGAACAGCTGTACTAATACGGTTCAAAACACTTCCTTCACCATAATACTCTGGCTGTTCTCATAAATATTCTAGTCTCTGTATTGCACTGTCTCACTTCTATAGTGAAAAGTGTTATAGGTTTATTCACTGCATATAGAAATCTAAATCTATCTATCTATCTATCTATCTATCTATCTATCTATATATATATATATATATATATATATATATATATATATATATACATAGTATATAGTCATATTATGTTATATAGTGTTAAATGCTATACACTTTTTTGTTTGATATTCTATATGTTCTATTTACTGTCCTATATGTTGTTGATATACTGTCTGCTACGATATCACTGTTTCGGGCTCTTCTCATAAATCTTACTTTTCTTCCTCCGGTTCATTATTACTGCAAAAATTACTGCATTAATGTTCAAGATGTCATTCAGTCAGTCATTGTCCAACCTGCTATATCCTAACACGGGGGTCTGCTGGACCAATCCCAGCCAGCACAGAGTGCAAGGCAGGAGAAAATCCCGGGCAGCGTGAAAGCCCACCGCAGGACACACACACACATGCGCACATGCAAACACACACACACACACACACACACACACACTAGGGACAAGTTAGGATCGCCAAAGCACCTAACCCGCATGTCTTTGCACTGTGGGAAGAAACCAGAGCACCCGAAGGAAACCTACGCAGACACGGAGACAGCATGCAAACTCCACACAGGGAGGAGCTGGGAAATTAACCTAGGTCTCCTTACTGTGAGGCAGCAGTGTGATCAAGATGCATCTAATGAAAATATGTGTCTTGTTTCATGTGTATGATGAAACCGTGGATCAGAGGTGTTCAAAATTTTTTCGCCTTGCGATCTACTTTTAAAATGACCAGGTCGAAATATTCTACCTACATCAAAAATTATATATAGTACAGCCGAATAATGCAGTCAAGGAGTTTTTGAATTCAGCCGAGTGAAAAATGACGGCTGTCCGATTAACTGCGATTTTAGTTCCGTCACCTTTTTCTTTCTCAGATTGTTTTTAGGAAGGACGTCAGTTTCGTAGTTTTTATGAACAGTTTGAAAGTGCCTTTCCACATTTTCCTTCTTTGGAATAGCAATACCCTCCCCAAACATTTTTTTTAAATCCCTTCTTTAGTCCATATAAATTGGAAGGCTAACTAGATCACTTAGACAGCCGGACTTTTGTAGTAGCTCGTGCGTTTGATCGTGCGGGATGACCAGTGTGTTAGAAGAGAAGTGATCTCAGACTGGCCGCTCTGTATGTCAATCAAGTGGCAAATGCCATAGGGAGGATATATGATAGACTAACGTTTACATTTTTTTTTTAATGCAACGCGATCTACCTGTACCACCTTTGCGATCTACCGGTCGATCGCGATCAATACATTGGGCACCCCTGCCGTAGAACTAGCTAACATAGGGGGTTTCATTAGTAGTAGTAGGTATATTATGTTACAATAGGTAAACTGCAGGTCTTGTACTTTGAATGTTAGGTGGTATACATGTATCAAGTCTTATTTGCGGATGCTTGGAGATACTTGATTAGTATGGGCTGCAGTTATGGTAAACAAGAATAAATGTTTCTGGCAAATACAGATGTTTTTTGGAAATTACTATAAATATGGATAGCTGCCTGCTCTTTGTTTCCAGTGCATAAGTATCTTTAGGTCGGCGTCTGTATCAATCGATGAAGTGTCTACAGGGTCGTCATTAACAAGGCTAACATGGGGTGAAGTAATTGACAGTGTTGATCACAGTAACAAACGACAGATCTCAGTGACATTTGGCTTTGCCTCCCCTTCATCATCTCACATGCACTTTTTAAACAAGCTTTAAGGTGTCATTTTGAAACGTGTGTGTCAAAAGCTCAGCGTCTCATTTCCAATGCACATGATGTAGATGTGTAGCGCCAGTTCATATCAGTATATCAGTGACACCTGGAGCTTATACCTGTGAATGTCACAGTGTCCAAAACACTCACCTGATCCCAATTCAGTCTAATACGCACCTAAACTACTTAAAAGTAGTAATGCATCCGTCCAAGTTTGAAGGTTATTTTTTGGAGATGAGTGAGGTGAGATATAAACATACCAATAATACGACTAATCTACTTTGCGATTGCATTTGGGATACCCGATGGAAGGTTCACGCAAGAGGTCTCGATCTCTGGTGTGGATTTACTTTGATTTAGTATCTCCATCAAAGGTAAAATGCATGATTTGCGATAAGCAACTTGCATTTAGCAGTAACACGTCTTCAATGCTTCGTCACTTGAGGTCGACGTATCCTGGCATTACAGAGGAGTACGACAATCCCGCTGTATCTGCTCACACTGGAACTTCTAAGCAAGGTATGACAAATTTTTATTCTTCTAGTATTACAAATATTTTAGCAATTATGACCCAGCAGTAGTGAAAGTGTCTGCAGCATGAGGTCTGGTGCGGGTTTACAGTTTGCTTGCTGCAATAAGCTTGTTTTGTGTGTTTTTTTTTGTAGGCAGACAAGAGGAACTGGATGAGGCTTTGCTTGACATGGTGATAAAAGAAATGCAGCCCTTTTTCAATGTCAAAGATAAAGGCTTCAAGGCTTTTGTTAACAAACTGGATCCCAGCTACATCCTCCCAACCAGAAAGGCACTAAAAGCCATATTTCAGGCCAAGTACTGTGCAGCCAAATAGAAGGCAATGGCTGAGGTAAAGCAGGCTACTTATGTCAGCCTGACCTCTGATATGTGGACATCAATTAATATGGATGGTTATCTGGGTGTCACATGCCATTATGTCACAGCTGAAGCCAAACTGGCAACCGTTCTCCTTTGTGTCAGCCAATTTCCCCAGACACCCACTGCTGCTCACATCACTGAGTCCATGAGTGTGCTAATGACTGACTGGGGAATCAGTGGCAAGATACACTGCATGGTGACTGACAATGCAGCCAATCTTGTGGCCACTGCCGAGCTGCTGAAAATTCGTCATGTGCCATACTTTGCCCATACCTTGAATCTGGTTGTAAAGAAGGCAATTGACCAGACACCCAAGCTCCAGGTAATTCGCCAAAAAGCAAGGAAAATTGTGTCTTTGTTCAGGTCAAGTTGCAATGCTAAGGAAAAACTATCGGAGATGCAGCAGCTTAAAGGGCAGGCCAGTGCAGAAGGTGGTTCAAGAAGTGGACACCAGATGGAACAGCACTTATGACATGCTGCAGCGTCTGTATGACCAACGTGAGGCAGTTGGTGCTGCCCTCTCTAATTTAAATACAGAGGTTGTTCCCTTAACAAGTGGAGAGTATGATATTATAAGTGAATGCCTGACCCTCCTTCTTCCACTAAAACATGCAACAACTGAGATGTCTGCAGAAAAAATGGTGTCGGCATCAAAAATGATCCCACTATATCGCATGTTGCAACAGACAATCTCAGAGAAGAGTACCAAGGTGACCAGGGAGGTGTCCATACAATTAGGTAAGCTGCAATGATCCAAAAACATTTTTGTACAATGAATAGTTGTCCCTTTAACATTAATGATTGCTGTTTTCTGTCTTAGGTGTGCATCTGAAGGAAAGCTTACGCTCCAGATTCCATACACTGGAATCCATCCGGGTTTTGGCTTTGGCTACGCTGCTGGACCCATGATTTAAAACTATTGGCTTTGGCAATCCAGACCGAGTCAGAGAGGCTGAGAGACAACTCACCTTGGAATGTGCATCCCTAATGCGGCCCTCTCCAGACACTGTGCATGTGACACCCCAAGGTGATTTTTGTATGGAATGTTTATTTTTGGTATTTGATACATTTAATGTGTACTGTGAATAAAACCATGTACTCTTTGATTCTTTCAAACAGAGCCACAGCCTTCAACATCAGCCCTGGCCCCATCCTTGGAAGCAGCATGTCCCACAGACAATCTATGGCAACTTTTGGACTTGCGTGTTTCCGAGACTCAAAGAGTCCACAGTGCCACTGCAGATGCCACTGTGGAGGTGAAGAGATACCTAACGGATGCTTATCTTGGTAGACAAGAAGATCCACTCCTGTATTGGAAGGAGAGAATAACTGTTTACCCTAATCTTTATCAGCTTGCCATCAAGTATCTTTGTCTGCCAGCAACGTCTGTTCCCAGTGAACGCATTTTTTCAAAGGCTGGGGAAGTCCTCTGCAAAAAAAGGAGTCGCCTGAAGCCCAGCACAGCAGAACAAATTATTTTTCTAAATAGAAATGACTAAAACCGCTGCAGTCGCCAACTTTATTGCAAGCTTCCCAGGTCAAAGTTCTTGAGGATCCACATCCTAGTGATTACTTGATGCAACTGGACAGAACTGGTTGGGTTTTTGTACAAATTACTTTGTCCACTCATGTTTTTGGGTTATTGCAAACTATGTCTTTAGTAAAACTTAATTTGAAATATCAAACTGGCTGAGTGGTGTGTTTTTTTTTTTGTTTTTTTTTTTGTAGGATGTGCAACACATCGACTTTGCATTGTCCAGATTTGTTTTCCATATTGACACATTTCTTTATGTTCTACAAAGATGGGACTATTATAAAATTCAACCCAGGAGTTATTTTAATAAAACTCGAGCATAGTTAATGATAAAGGAAACTATAATGAATTGCTATGGGGTTATTTCAATTAAGCACCACGGTATTGTATTATACTGTATGTAAACGTTACAGTACTTTAGTGCAAATTTAAGAGCATTTCAATTTGGACTATTTACAGTGTAATGTATTGTGGCTACAGTATTACTATTTTTACTAGCAATTCTTCTAGTTCTTGCAAAATTTAGAGTGATAGTGATGGACCAATCGTATTTCAACGAGGTGTCGTCTAGTTTGAGTTTAATTCAAATACTGATACATGCTGGTTTTACATTGGAATTAAAATATGAATGTACATTATGCGGATTAAATTGCCGATTAGGTGTCTAACACCATCCAGGGCAGGCTCATGTCTTCAGGTTTTCAAGGAGCATTGTCGCATAATCGGAACAATCTCTATCAAACGCATCAGGCAGCGGAAATCTGCAATCCCCAACAGATGCTGACCAGGTTTGTTATCGAACACGAGAGCTGGCGCTGTGCGACTGGTGCAATTGTTCAAGCCACCGTTACGCATACGTTAGGCGCCTGCACTGATTACCGTTGTTTAGAAGTAAACGTATATAGTCAACGTTGACCCGATTACTGCAGCATAATTGCTTGCTAAGCGTATGCTGAGTTACAATGTTTTACATTTATCGCCAGTTATAATTTTGACTTCAAAGATATCTATCACAATTTCAGACATTCAGGTTTCATCCGCAATGCTCTGATAAGACTTTGGAAATTTAAATGTGTTGTTAATACAAACGGCCAGGAGGGGACACTAGAGAGGTGAGTGTCAAATGCTTCGAAGCTTCGATGCGATTTCCGACACTATTGCTTCAAACGTATTGATGCTTCGTGAGGCTTCACTCCGCCCATCACTAGCGTCCGATCTCATCTGATCTCGGAAGTTTAACACGTATGCGCAAGGCCAGAATACGCGGATGGGAGATTGCCTGGGAACCTCGAGTGCTGTAAGCTTTTCTTCAATTACAAGCGAAGTTAACCTGGGCACCAGTGTATGCCTGGGAAATGCATCTTTATGCTTTCCATTGCAAGTGGGCTCACCCGATCTTCAGTATTTAACCAGCAAAAAGTAGCGTTGCTCTCGATTACTGCCATACCTCTGTGAAAGCATCTGGTCTCATGTGATCTCGGAAGTTAAGCACGCATGCGCTCTGCCAGTACTTCGATGGAAGACAGCCTGGGAGACCGAGTGCTGTATGCTTTTTTCCTTTACAAGCGAAGTCAACCTGGGCTTCAGTGTATAGCTGGGAAACACATCTTAATTGTTTACTTTGGAAGCGGCCCTCAATAGATTCATTATTTGACCCGTAAGAAGTAGTGCAGCCTTTGATTACTGCCATACCTGTGTGAAAGTGTCCGATCTCGTCTAATCTCGGGAGTTTAACACGCATGCGCTCAGCCAGTATACGTGGATGGGAGAACGCCTGGGAACCTCAAGTGCTGTAAGGTTTTTTTACATTACAAGCGAAGTCATCCTGGGCACCAGTGTATGCCTGGGAAATGCATCTTTATGCTTTCCATTGCAAGCGGGCTCCCCCGATCTTCATTATTTAACCAGCAAGAAGTAGCGTGGCTCTCGATTACTGCCATACTAGTATGAAAGCGACCAATCTCGTCTGATCTCGGAAGTTTAACATGCATGCGCTCGGCCAGTATACGTAGAATGGAGATCGCCTGAGAGACCGAATGCTGTAAGCTTTTTTTCCTTTACAAGCGAAGTCAACCTGGGCTTCAGTGTATGGCTTGGAACTGCATCTTTATCCTTTCTATTGGAAGCGTAATCCGATTTTAAGTATTAAAACAGGAAGAATAAGCTTGGCTCTCGCTTACTGCCATACCACTGTGAAAGCGTCCAAACTCGACTGATCTCATAGTTTTAACACGCATGCGCTCTGCCAGTATACGTGGATGGGAGACGGCCTGGGAACCCCGAGTGCTATAAGCTTATTTCCTTTAAAAGCGAAGTCAACCTGGGCTTCAGTGTATGGCTGGGAAACACATCTTAATCGTTTCTATTGGAAGCGCCCCTCAATAGATTCATTATTTGACCCGCAAGAAGTAGCGCGGCTCTCAATTACTGCCATACCAGTGTGAAAGCGTCCGATCTCATCTGATCTCGGAAGTTAATCACGCATGCGCTCTGCCAGAACTTCAATGGGAGACAGAGTGCTGTAAGCTTTTTTCCTTTACAAGCGAAGTCAACCTGGGCGCCAGTGTATGTTTGAGAAATGCATCTTTATGCTTTCCATTGCAAGTGGGCTCCCCCGATCTTCAGTATTTAACCAGCAAGAAGTAGCGTTGCTCTCGATTACTGCCATACCAGCGTGAAAGCGTCCGATCTCATCTGATCTCGGAAGTTAAGCACGCATGCGCTCTGCCAGTACTTCGATGGGAGACAGCCTGGGAGACCGAGTGCTGTAAGCTTTTTTCCTTTACAAGCGAAGTCAACCTGGGCTTCAGTATATGGCTTGGAACTGCATCTTTATCCTTTCTATTGGAAGCGCAAACCTATCTTAAGTATTAAAACAGGAAGAAGAAGCGTGGCTCTCGATTACTGCCATACCAGTTTGAAAGTGTCCAATCTCGTCTGATCTCATAGGTTTAACACGTATGTGCTCGGCCAGTAAACACTCAAAAAAATCAACTTGGGCATGTGTTTGATTAGCAAAGTAGTAATATGTTTACATTACATGAATAAATCATTTTTATGTTCATCAAATGGTTCATTCTTTTTTGTTGAACATGACTGAAAGAAAAATCTAATGAGTTAAATTCATTCATGGCAATCCAATGAGAATGAGGTCCATCAAACCAATGACTCTGATATCGTGAGCTATTGCACATGCTTCACACCCACCGGATGCGGAAAAGTCCGTTTAGACATTAACTAGCGCGCGTGGAGTGAATCCTTTGGCATACTTGACAGTGAGGTAAGTAATTCACATATCTATTGATAAATTTATTTAGGTTAGTAGTGTGAGAGATAAATAGTAGTTTTTAGAAATATCTGTGTTATTTTAGTGAGTTTTGTTTTGTTGCTGTCGACTTTGAATGAGGTGTGTTTCTTCGTTATCTGCGTGGTTTGAAATAATGATTTACCAGTGGAGTTTGGTGACTTTGAGTGTCACGATATAGGGGAGAGTGAGCCAGAATGTTTCCACATGTAATTCGGTGAATTAGAATTTCGCTAATTGTTGCAACAGTGCAAAGACTAACGAGGCGATTTTGGTAAGTTTTGTTTTTCGTTTCTGTGGACTTTGAATGAGATGTGTTTCATGGTTATCTGCGTGGTTAGGACTGTTTTGTCTCTGTGGTTTGCTTATGGCGTGTGCTGACTTTGAGGAGCGGGATGTCGGCGGGAAAGCCGTTTAGAGCCGTAATTTTTTCTAAACGGTTTTGGTGATTTTGAAGTCTTTTATGATGCTCTTTTTTATGATGCTGTTTTTGTCAGTGGAGTTTGGTGCCTCTGAGGAGTGCACTGTAGTGGGGGACAACAGCATTAATTTTATGTGCATTTTCTTTTTCTATAATATTCGCACTTAGTTTTTGAATTCAGAATTATTTAGGTGGAATATTGTTTGGGTCATTGTTTCTGTGCTCTCTGGTGCTCTTCATTAAGGCTAATAGTCTTCACATTTCAGTGTATGTAGATATTAACACAAATTCATCAGAGTAATAACTATGTCTCTCTATATATGTTTTTCCCCCCAGAAATACAGCACAAAATAAAGCCACATCCCCATGCTCTGAGATTCTTTTGCACCTCCTCAACAACACATGGTAAGTTCATATGTTTGTCCTATTATTTTGTATCTGTTATTTAGTTGGCATTATGCAGAAGTTTAATCCCCCTGGCCCAAACCCGGCCAGTGTTTGGTATATTATCGTTTGCTAATGCATATTTCTTTTTCTATCAGTGACGTGTATGTGGCAGTGCAAACATTGTGTCACCAGAGAGAGAAGTAGGTACAAATTACTTAAGCATTATAAACTAAATCATCATTATGGAATAGGCCAACATTATCTGTGCATATATGTAAATTGTCCGTGCACATTCAAGACGTGGAGTGGGCTGAACACTCATGTCTATAAAGCTCATTCATCTCAGTTTACGCAGACAGCTTCCAGTTCAGTAACTTTTAAATGTGAGTTATGTGAATGCAGTGACGTCTTCTCGGAGAGATATTTTTTTGTCCATATTGGAACACATCTGCGAAGTAATGAGACACTTAGGCCAGAGTTATACTTCACGCGACGCGACGCATGCTGCAGAGGACGCTCCTGCTACGCAAGCGTTGTAGTGTTTATACTTGCGCTTGTTCTTTACGTAAATCTAGAGGAATCCACCAGGTGGCAGTGCGAGATATTATAACGGCGAGAACATGATCGGCTTCTCTGTGTTGTGAATTGCCTAAAACACCTAACCGCAATATCTCTGAAAAGGATGTTTATTGATTAAATCCATAAATCCAGGGATGTGTCCATTCCAGCAAGCATTGGGCACGACTGAGAAACAATCCCTGGACAAGGTCTCCGCTCATCGCAAGGTGAATACAAGCACTCGCATACACTAGTGTCATTTTAGCGGCACCAAATCCCCAAATCTGCATATCTTTGAAAAGAAACCGGAGCACAGTGTGGAATACAAGCAGGATATACCAGCAACATAACTCCCTATGAGACAGCAGTGCTATCGCTCCGCCGCCATGTCACCCCCATGTGTGTAATTATTCCCCCCATGTGTGTAATTATTAACAGTATTCATTATTTAAACAAAATTATATGTAAAATGTAACATACACACTTTAATGCATTTAATCATGCAAGTGATATCAAGTACAAATCTAAAGATTCTAAATGTGCAGAGAGTTGAAATATCATACATTTAATTTTTCTGTGTGGTGATAATATTGCTGCTTGCCGCAGATGTCGGGTCCAAGAAGCTCGCAGTGATTAAAAACTGGGATGACGTTTACAACCATTTGATTTAATGATAAAGTAAACTACGAGGTTAAAGTGGGCAATTTGAGATTAAAGCCGAAATTTCCACTTTAATCACAAAATACACGTTTTCACCGTGTCCTTTATTTTTTTCTCAGTGGCTGAAATACAGCGATATACATTATGTTGCTGTTTTTAAGTTCCAAAAAAAAAAAAAAAAAAAAAGACGGTACAAAGATGTTATGTGAGACTTTTAAAATGAATCGTGTCATTACAATCGGGAATATGCGACGCTTGAATATAAAATCACCACGAATGCATCTGTATGTCAGCATTGTGCTTCACCACATCAAACCATTCACCAAACAGCAACGCAGGCACATCGATCCCCGTAGGATCTGCATAGAGGCTTTCTGTCACATGTAGATAGTAAACAGAGACTCTGATGTCACATTCCGACTTTTAGCACACTGCGCCCCCCGACTTTTTGCTGGTACTGCAACTCTCGCACGCGTCGCGTTAATTTCTGAGGACCTGCTCAGAGGAAGCATGAAATGAACGCTGGGGACGCGTGGCAGCCATAATGCGGGCGCGTACGCGTTCTGAGCGTGAAGTATAAATGAGCCCTTAGTTGTTTGTTTCTTGGTTGCCCTTTCAAGACAAATATTTACAATACATTTTATACACACAAAAAGAGGAAGCATCATCCACACACACTTAAAGATTTTAAAGCCAGTGTAGTTACACTTGTGGACCAGGTTCAAGTGTCAGAGTCCTCTGATAACGTAAGGGCTAGCTGTTCTGCAGATGTATCCTATGGTGAATTTGAAAGTGAGTCAGTGACAGAAAGTGATTATAGTGCTGTTGAAAATCAGCCAGAACTAATTGAACAGAAAATAGCAATTATATTGTTGAAATTAGAACATATATTTCATGTTCCAGCAAAAGGAGTAGATGAGTTATTAGAGGAATTACATTTTCTCTTAAATTCAGCTAGTGCGCCTCTCACAAAGCGTACAATTACGGAAATTTTCAAAAGCCATAACCTCCATATTGGTCAGGCTGTTATTGAAAAACTTGCCTATTCTGTGTGTGTTTCTAACCCTGTGGATACAATTTTGGGAAAGTGTGGTCCTCTTGCCAGTTCTTATAAAAGAAAACTATACTACACAGTAAATTTTAGGGTTGTAGAGCCTGTTGAGTATTTTTTATCTAAAGACCAAATAAAGTCATTTCAGTACATCCCTTTATTACAGTTATTGCAGGAAATACTCAGTCACAATAAATTACTGGATAGAGTGATTGAAGAACAAATAGCTCAAGAAAATGGAGAGAATCTGAATCGGCGGGTTTACAGATCTTTTTGAGATGGTGAGCATTTTAAAAGAAATAGCTTTCTAGCTGTTGAGAAGTTGAGAATTTCCATTAACCTTTATATTGACAATTTTGAGGTTTGTAATCCTCTTGGGACCTCACGCAAAAAGCATAAGCTTTGTGGTGTATATTGGGTCTTGGGCAATTTACCTCCTGGCTATTATTCAGCCCTCTCATCCATTTATCTGGCAGTCCTTTGTAAAAGTGAAGATTTGAGGACATTTGGGTTTGAAAATGTCTTGGATCCACTTTTGAAAGATCTGGTGATTTTGGAGCAACATAGTGTGTTCATCAGTCAGTTGAACGAGTGTATTAAAGGAACTGTGAGTTGCGTCATAGCTGATAACCTAGGAGCCCATGGGCTGGCAGGTTTTGTGGAACATTTTTCTGCTGAATACATCTGCAGATTCTGTACAGCTAAAAAATCTGAAATAAAGTCAATGACTGCTGGTGTTTTTGAGCGTAGAACACTGGAACTTCATGAATCCCATTTGAAGCGTGCACGAGAAACAGCAAGTACGTGTTGTGGAGTTAAACGGGATTGTATTTTGAGTAAGAATCTGAGCCATTTTCATGTCACTGCAGGCTACCCTCCAGATGTAGCACATTATTTGTTAGAGGGCATAATACCCGTGGAGCTTGCTCATTGTTTTTCTCTTTTAATCTCCTTAAAAGTATTTAACATTAGAAAAACTTAACAACTTGATCCAAAATTTCGAGTACAAATGGGCAGATAAAACCAATCGGCCTCACGCTATACCACAGGCTTTCTCAGTAAAAAAAAAACATTGGTGGAAATGCACATGAAAATTGGTCTCTACTT
>JANRMT010054126.1:0-24603 GCA_026402145.1 Polypterus bichir lapradei
CCACGCTTCGCAGCGGCGAAGTACTGCCTTAAAAGTTTTATTAAGAAGAAAATTAAACCTTTTTAAACTGACGGAAAATATACCAATAATTATCTGTTAAGGATCTCTTTGTATGCCACGTTGTCAATTCGGCCCTCCAGTTGTAATATGACCAAACTGTAGCTGTGCGCTGAGCTTACTCTTGAGCATGCAACGTACAGTTGGCCATGTAAACAGTAATCTTGTTTCATATCTCACAGCTTGGATTGCTGCTGTCATAATCGGTTTGAGTTTATTGGTTGTTTTCAATTACGACAGTATTTGTAGGACTTGTGTTGAAGAGACATTCGGCATCTGTCAAGCGTTGTAAGTATACAACCAGTTTCATTGATAACTTCACATCCAGCTTTTGAGAGTTTAAACATTTCTAAACATCAAAGTGTCCACTACTGAAATCGTCACCTGTGAATCTAAGATGTTAAAGAGGCATTGGCGGTTGTCCAAATGTGTAAAATATTTGGCCATTTCGGTACACTTGAAAGCGACAACCGAACAATTCAGCGGCACCCATCAACTCACATGCAGATGCATAGGTGAAGGGCTTAAGCATTTCACTCTTCTAGTGCTCCTGTGTAGTATAATTATCTCCTGCACCGTCATCAGTCCACACCTTGAACCTGTCCCAGTCATTCAATACATAAGACACAATGTATATGTATATGTGTATATGTAGATATGTATATATGTATATAGATATGAAGATATGTGTACATATATATGTAGACTCAAACCCATTATGATAGCAGCAATCCAAGCTGTGAGAAAACAGTAAAAAGGAGGCGTGTCAGACGTCGTGGTACATTTTCTGATGCAGCTAGACGAAAACAACTTTGTGACGCTGCCGCCAAATACACAAAACAATTACACTGACAATCATGTTACGTTATTTTCAAAAGGTTTCCTTTTGTTTCTCTTTCCTTCTTTAACACACTACTTCTCTGCTGCCAAGCGCGGGTATTTTGCTATATATATATATATATATATATATATATATATATATATATATATATGAGAACAACACTCACATCAATGACAAAACAATTACATTAACAATCATGTTACGTTATTTTTAAAATTTTTCCTTTTCTTTTTCATATCTTCTTTAACGCACTACTTCTCCGCTGCGAAGCGCGAGTATTCTGCTAGTATATATATATATATATATTATATATATATATATATACACACACACACAGTACAGGCCAAAAGTTTGGACACACCTCCTCATTCAATGTGTTTTCTTTATTTTCATGACCATTTACAGCACTCCATCACTCTTCTTCTTGGTCAAATAGCCCTTACACAGCCTGGAGGTGTGTTTGGGGTCATTGTCCTGTTGAAAAATAAATGATCGTCCAACTAACCTGACTTCTGCACAACACAACTGCTGGTCCCAACCCCATTGATAAAGCAAGAAATTCCACTAAATAACCCTGATAATGCACACCTGTGAAGTGAAAACCATTTCAGGTGACTACCTGTTGAAGCTCATCGAGAGAATGCCAAGAGTGTGCAAAGCAGTAATCAGAGCAAAGGGTGGCTATTTTGAAGAAACTAGAATATAAAACATGTTTTCTGTTATTTCACCTTTTTTTGTTAAGTACATAACTCCACATGTGTTCATTCATAGTTTTGATGCCTTCAGTCATGAAAATAAAGAAAACACATTGAATGAGGAGGTGTGTCCAAACTTTTGGCCTGTACTGTATATGTAATATATATATATATATATATATATATATATAAACTTTGCTATAGACAAAACATTCAGAATTATGGATTTAGAGGCTTGGGGTGTCAGGGCTCAAGTACATTACAAATTAAGCATAACACCTCAAAACTCCATACTCTTCATAGTTAGTGCCTATGTGGAATTTGCACAAACTACCCAAGTCTAAGTTTTTTCATTTTGTAGATACACTGTATATAACCAGGCAGGCTAGTTTATATATTAATTCTGAGGACAGGTTTCCACCTTTTTCTCAGTGCTGAAGGAACAGTCACCAGTTCCTTGAGATCCTAAACTGAATAAGCATATGGTTATACAGTGAATAAAACTGGTTTCTGATAAGCAGTCAAGTAAGAATGTAAGTAATCACACCGTCTCTCCTTCTTCAACTGCCTAGTTAACTTCTGAACCTGATGAAGGCGATGCAGAATCCTCTCATTCACCTAATGATGAGAATAAAAAAACATCTTCAATATAGTTATTTTGTTGATAGGTTAAAGTCTTTTAAAAAGTACATATCCTTAAAATAATGTAATTGTAATGAAAACACAGAAGTCATTACTTAAGCATGCTACACTTAATTTGACTTTTAAAAAAATACATGTAAAATGTTAGAAATGAAATAAGGAAAAACAAAGCATGTGGACACACAAATGTGAAATAAATAATGCAGTAGTACCACTCTAAACTATAATTGTCATAAAAACAAACTCAGTGACATATTTAGAAGAACAAATTGGAAATCAGAAGCAATGCATCTTACTGGTTCTTGAATAACAAAAAGCTGTGCTTCTGCAGTCCTACAGACAGTGCACTGTTAAGTGTTAATACTGCTGCAGAGATTCTGCTACCACCGTCTCTGCCCAATTTTGAGAGTTTGGATTCAATTCTGCTGTTTTGAGGTAATGGTAATGAAAGGGCATTTTTTAAAAATGTCGTTTGTAAGCATTACCCCAGGAAAACTCAAATATTCCTGCACACTACAACCTAGAAGTGTCTTTCCCTTTCTACTGACTGAAGCATGAAGGGTAAATAAGCTCCATTGTGATACAGGTCTCTTCCATCATGTTGCAAAAAAGGAAAAATGGGAATTTCATAAAGAATAAAGAGTATCCTTATTGTAGAAATTCTGTCTCTCTTATATTAAAAGAATAAAATGTTAGAAAGTTGAAAGTCCCGGAGAGGAGAAAAGGTGAGGGGAGCATTATGATATTTTGCCCCACCACATGATTAATTACCATAGAATTTTGAGCAATATGTGAGAACTAAACAGTTGTGTCAGATGGCGGGGGGGGGGGGGCGACCCGGCCAGGACGCCTTGGAGGACCGGAAGAGGGCTTGCGCCCACCTCAGGCCATGTGGGGGCGACCACCCTGGTGCCTTTGGTGGCCACAGGTACAGGGCTTCGAAGCTCAACCCTGTAGGGGACCGTGGTCACCGCCAGGGGGCGCCCGGATGCCTTGGACCTCGGCACTTCCGCCATACCCAGAAGTGCCGGGGGGAAGATAAGCAGGGACACCCGGAGTGCTTCCGGGTACACAGCCGGCACTTCTGGGGAGGGCCGGTGGAAGATTGACAGGAAGCACCTAGAGCACTTCCGGGTGACTATAAAAGGGGCCGCCTCCCTTCAGACAAGGGCTAGAGTCATGTGGAAGAGGACGAGGGTTTGGAGGAGGCAAGGAGGCAGCGTGAAGAGTAAGAGGGCAGTGTGTTGTGGCCAGGATTTGGGGTTTTGTTGTGCACTTGGAAATATGGTAATAAAACGTGTTGTGGGTGACATGAACATGTCCGCCTGTCTGTATCCAGGCCGGCTACCACACAGTGTTCAAAAATTTCTGCTAATGTGTGATGGATTGATCATTTATTGTGAGAAAAGTATATTAAAGGACATTGACAACCCCCCCGTGGGACCCATTTCCTAACACACACATCCACACATGTATTAGACTTGCCTAGTCCTTAAAGTGAGGTCTACAAAGACTAGTCCTTTACTTGAGCAGAAAAAAGGAAGCAACCTTATGATCAAAAAATTGTCTTTTAAAAGCTCTTTGGTTTCTCATGTGTGACTAAAAATTTTGTAACTCAAAATTTTAACTATTTTTTTCTGACTGCTTTTATCCCACATGAGGCTGAGTACCACAGAGTTGTATTGTCAAAAGATGTGCTGCCAAGGAAGGGGTGCATGGTAACCACTGCACCACCCTGCTGTCCCCAGTGTTCTCTGGTTATTTAAATAAAATAGTTTAAACAGAAAGTAGAAGAAAAAACCATGCAAACCATTCCCAATTCTCTGCACTGGCAATAGGCAACCACGTTTCAGTTTGAAAAATCCCATTCTAAACAACACATGACACATGCAACTGATTAAAAAAAAAAATCTAACAACCTAAAATTAAATTTGGTGTAATCATCTGACCAAATACTGACCTGCTCAATTTCTCTACACCGTCTGCTCAAACTCAAATATTTTTGCCGATCTATCTCCCGTTTCTCTTTTTCCTTCCATTCATCTACTTGATTTTCAGAAACTCCACCGGCATCTACAAACTCAACTCCCTCTGTTTCGAGTTCTGCCTCCAAGATGTGTCCACCGAACAGTGGAGGCAGAGTAAGGTCAGAAAAGTCGTCCATCATCCTTGCTGTGTACAGAACAACAGAATCCATATTATGTTTGTGCACATGCAGTTCAGATGTTTTCATGCAAACTTCAAAAAGGCAACAAATATATACCGTACATTTGTATACATATACAGCTAGTACTGTACCTTCCTTAGGATATTCCATTTCTCTTTTAACGTTTCCATTTTCTCTATATAACCTGTACTTCGAAGATTTTATAAGCAATACACTCTATATGAGGTAGAAGATGAGAATGGACTTAACTTATCAA
Source organism: Polypterus bichir lapradei (assembly GCA_026402145.1). NCBI lineage: Eukaryota > Metazoa > Chordata > Cladistia > Polypteriformes > Polypteridae > Polypterus > Polypterus bichir. Next base: position 4,659 of record JANRMT010054126.1, read on the forward strand.
TAGGCGGATTATGAATACTTTCTGCTTGTAGTAGAACTCTAATCATATAACATAAAATAAAAACAACCAAAAGTGTAAATCGACAGGCCTCATTAACATATTTTTAAAAACTGAATGGTATGTTAAATTTCTTCATAAGTTTCACACTGTGTACACCTTAAAACAAGTGCCTACATATAATTTAAAGAACAACACTTTTAACATACAACTGGAGATTATAATAATATTGTAAAGAAAACATAACATTGTACAAAGACAGTATAAACGTAATACTATATTTTATGTGTATTAAAAAATAAGAAAAATGTTAGTCGTACAGTTTACTAATGATATTATGAAAAACGAAGGGTGCAGATATAGGAAAGAAGACATATTTTTATAATCTATTACAAATTGCACAATAGGTATTTATGTGCATACGCATTGGGACATGGCCAATACATTAGTTTATGTTTACATGATATCTGATTAAGCGATTTAAAAATAATATTATAACCATACTTTGTAGGTAAAAGAACACCCAGCTTTTTTCAGTGTGGAGATTAATTTGCATTTACAAAAACAAATATTGAAATAATAAAATAACTTACCAGTCGTTACTGCTTATACTAATTACAAAACTTTTTTTAAGAATTTTCTGGTTTTTACATCTTCGCCTCACGGTTTCTTTAGAAGCGTCTCAAAACCAAAGTTATTGCATTTAACAACCCTGTGGTGTGCCAAACCCGGCTGAAAATATTCTTGTCGCCAATGATTACGTCATTACAAAGGGACGGGTTGTTTTACTTGCGCATGCCAGGAGAAGTCGCTTGCATCTACGTTATATTTGCATTCGGAACCAAAAATTGCGCCAAAGTATCACCCGGAGGAAATACGCGTAGCACTCTGAGCAAAACTACAAATCCCACAATATTTAAGGGACACTTCAGTTTTGGGGAGCATAGGAGCAGTATGGCTGGAAGTAAGTTAAAATATTTATTATATGATCTGTTATTTAGTTGCAGTTAGTCTCAATTTGGAATTTAGTCTTATCTTGATTTCATGGTCTCTAAAGTAGGGAGAGCGGGGATTTGTAGGTCACCTTGTGGGTGGATAGTGAGTGGATTAAGGTACTGTATGTCGCTCAAAATGAATGTTATATACGATGTTATGCCGGAGAGTGAATTTGAGGAGTCATTGCTTCCGATCTAGACGGTAATGTTGCATGGTTCATAGATATACATTTAGGTTTAGACAGTATCTGTTCGCTGTTTCATACTGGCAAGTAATTCAGTGGCTCTCTTCGTTAAGGAATTGCCTCGTTCCTGAAAAATGCTTGGGCCAAAGAGCCGGTGATAACGGTGTCATTTGCCATTGGAGGACTTGGTAAGTTCGCTCTTGACAGAACGAGAGATTTAGCTTTATTCTTTAAAAACCCGTACCATTTAAAATACGCACTGTTTGTTTAATAATCTCTTTCTGTCTGCAGCTGTCATCTTCCCACTAATCAGCCCATACACCAAATATTCTAAAATGATCAACGAAGTGATGCCATATAACTATCCAGGTGAGTTTATGGAATTAAAAGGTGTATTGCTGTTATGATGTGTCAGAAGTAAATCATTTGTGTGTTACATTGTATCGTTGTGCACGATGACAGTACTTCATACTTGAATACAGCTTACAGTAATGTATATTCTTACATCTCAATTGGTGTGCTTGGTGTTAAGCTGGGCGCAGCAAATGGAGGAGTTTGCCATGAAACCTTGTTTTGAATTTTACTCCACAATGGACACTAATTGCAAAAAAAAGCATCAAACTGAAATTGTTACATGCTAGTGTAGCCAATATTCTCAAGTATTGAATATATTCTGTTTGCTGTGGTTGACGTTTCTTTCCATGCAATGTGCGTATCTGAAAATTCTACATTAAAGGGCTCCAAGACTGTAGCTGTAATCAGTTGGTCTCTTTTGTTTTCTATTAGGCTTTTCCTGATGCTTTGTCAATTTGCTTTAAAGAGATAAAGGTGAAATATTCACATAAGATAGAAAAACGTATCTTTTTCAAGCTAACATAGTCCAGGTCTGGCAAGAGTCAGGACAACCGTGTACGAGGCCAATACATACTCTGAGCCACATCCAGGTCTGTGTACAGGTTGGGTGCACTGCTCAGAAAGTGGTCTTGGCGTATGTAAGAAAAAAAACAAAAAAGGCTCAATAAAATGGAAAAAGCCTATGTTTTCACTGGTAGTACAGGCAATCTGCTATCCAAGGCACATTCCTGTCCCAACTTTGCTCCTCATGATTATATCCAATTACACCTGATTAAAATTGTTTTTAAAAGAAAAATAAGAATCCTGTTTGATATTGTTGTTGGGCAATCGGAGCAGGTGTCTAATAAATCAGTTTTAGGAGATTGTGCATTTAATGCATTACAAAAAGAGAAGTTCAAATAGGTGGTAATTCAAAATGATAGCCCAGTGGTTCAGTGAAAAAAAAAGAAAAGGGGGGGGGGGGGTTTAGAGGAAAGCAAAATACATTGTTTTGCTGAAAATTGTACTTAACATTGGCAGTGTTTTCAAAAATAAATAAAAAAAATATATATTTTTTTGGGTGGGATATAGTCCCATAACACTGACACAACTGAGAACAACAATGTGGAAGATAATGATGCCACTGAAGAAGATATGACGCCACAAATGAGGAATTCCGTATATATTTTTTTAGGATTCCCTGTATGCGTGTGTGGGTGTGGTGTGTTTTTTGTTTTTTTTTTTTTAAATTTGGTGCCAATACGCCAATCCAGAATGCTCTGCAACATGTTGCTTTTTGCTACAAAGTGGCATAGGCCTTTTCAAAGTGTTCAATTGATATTTAACTGTGCTTTCAAAAGCTGATTGTTTGCAGATGTGATATTGCATTCCATTTCTTGCATTCATTTGAATAGACTAATAAACAAAAAAGGAAGGCAAAGTTGACCAGATAGAAAGTTTTTGAATTTTTTTCTTTTTTTTTTGTCTACGTCAGTGCTTGTGTCTGATTTTGTTTTGAACAAATGTGATGTTTATAATGTCTGAGTATGTGCTGAGTGAAGCTATGGAGGTGGTTGTGGGGACCATGAGGTCTTTTGAGCTTCGAAACCCCGAAGCCCATGGGGATCTTAATATTGGCTTGCTCAGAGCAAAGTTAGACTCTTGAATTAACCAAGTAAGGATGTTCAAGGAAAATCAGAATCCCCGAAGGAAAACGCACACAAACTCCCGGATTAAGAGGAACTCCTTACTGACAATTTCTGGATCCTGGAAGCAGCAGTGCTAGCTGTAAGACAAACTAAAATGCGATATAGTTAAGTACATGGCTGAAGCAGAACAAAATTAATGCTAAACAGATTTTATGAAAGTAAAAGAAACTAATTTTAATTAACTTAAGATTAATATTTTATTAATTGCTATATTTTCTTAATGGTAGTTAGTAAAGAACTCAGTGCACATAATAAGATTGTTTCTAAATAGCTAACTTGATCATATCAGTAGTGGTGTATGTTTCTAATTTTATTTTGGATGAATGAATTCTAAACCTTTTCAGTACACAATTAACCCATTTCAAAAAGTAAAATCAACATGTTTTTATAAATTTCTTATGTGGCTAAACAAGAGCTCAGAATGGAAATGATTTCTTGTATAAATGTGAGAAGGCTTTTAAGAGAAAAATTAATTGAGCTAAAAACCTTCAGCCCTACCTTGTGGTTTTTTAGGTCCTGTGTTGACTACTTTTGAATTATACTACTACTTCTTCTTCTTTCGGCTGCTCCCGTTAGGGGTTGCCACAGCGGATCATCTTCTTCCCTATCTTTCTGTCTTCTGCATCTTGTTCTGTTACACCCATCACCTGCATGTCCTCTCTCACCACATCCAAAAACCTTTGCTTAGGCCTTCCTCTTTTCCTCTTCCCTGGCAGCTCTATCCTTAGCATCCTTCTCCCAATATACCCGGCATCTCTCCTCTGCACATGTCCAAATCAATGCAATCTCGCCTCTCTGACTTTGTCTCCCAACCGTCCAACTTGAGCTGACCCTCTAATGTCCTCATTTCTAATCCTGTCCATCCTCGTCACGCCCAATACAAATCTTAGCATCTTTAACTCTTTTTATTTATTTTTTATTAATTTTATTACAATCCATACAAAGCAATCAAGTTTTTACAAAGAGAAAAATTAAGAACAGATCAATCCCCACCCCTGAGAGAGAGAGCAAGCCAAACAGCGTTAAATTTAAGGCTTGTAAACATACCTAAATTAATAAATTCGCTGTGCTTTATGAACTTATTTTAAAATATTACTGATTAGATCCTGCCATGCTTTGAAAAAAGTCTGTACGGATCCTCTAACTGAGTATTTTATTTTTTCCAACTTCAAATAATATAACACATCGGTTTCCCACTGACTTAAAAGAGGAGAGTTTGGGTTTTTACAGTTTATGAGAATAAGTCTGCGTGCCAAAAGTGTAGTGAATGCAATCACAATTTGTTTGTCTTTCTCCGCTTTAAACCCATCTGGAAAAACACCAAACACAGCTGTTAATGGGTTTGGAGGGATTGTGAGTCCAAGGCTATCTGAAAGGTAATTAAAAATGTTTGTCCAGAATGATGTTAATTTGGTGCCGGACCAGAACATGTGACCCAGTGAAGCTGGGACTTGATTGCAACGTTCGCAAGTTGGATCATGCCCTGGAAACATTTTGGAGAGTTTTAGTCGAGACAGATGTGCTCGATATATAATTTTGAGTTGTATAATTGTATGCTTTGCGCATATGGAGCTCGAGTGAATTCTCTGCATTGCTAATTTCCACTCCTTTTCTGATATATTAATTGAAAGATCTTTTTCCCAGTGTCTTCTTGGATCTTTGAAAGGGAGGGATTGTAAAATGATTTTATATATTGTAGAGATGGAGTCTAAGTCCTTGAGATTGAGCAATATTTTTTCCAGCATGGATGAGGGTGCAAGATGAGGAAAATCTGGAAGGTTTTGTTTAACAAAGTTTCTGATTTGAAGATAGTGAAAGAAATGTGTAGCTGGAATGTTAAATTTGGAATGTAATTGTTCATAGGATGCAAAGACGTTGTCTATATAAAGATCTCTAAGCAAGTTAATTCCAAATTTTTTCTAGATATTAAAAACTGCATATGTTTGTGAAGGTTGAAAGATGTGGTTCTCTTGCAGGGGTGCCACAGATAGAAGCTTTTCCGTCTTAAAATGCTTTCTACATTGGTTCCAGATTCTAAGTGAGTGGAGCACAATTGGGTTATTAGTGTATTGCTGATAACTTGTGTTTATTGGAGCACAGAGCAAGGAATACAAAGAAGTACTGCAGGATTTTACTTCTATTGCGGACCAAGCCTGTGTATGTTCTTCTATTTGTGTCCAGGTTCTTATCGCCTGTATATTTGCTGCCCAGTAATAAAACTGGAAGTTAGGTAGAGCCATGCCACCTTCTGCCTTTTGTCTTTGTAAGGTCGCTCTTTTGATGCGTGGATGTTTTGAATTCCAAATAAATGAGGTTATTGTCGAATCTAATTGCCTAAAAAATTATTTATTAATGTATATTGGGATGTTTTGAAATAAAAAAGGAGTTTAGGAAGAATATTCATCTTAACAGTGTTAATTCTTCCAGCTAGTGTGAGATGAAGGGTTGACCATCTATGCAAGTCTTGTTTAATTTTTTCCATGCAAACGGCGAAATTTTGTTGATATAGGGCTTTATATTTACTTGTGATGTTTACCCCTAGGTATTTTAAACTGTTCTGCAATGATAAAAGGTAGGGTATCTAATCTAATATTATATGCGTGAGAGTTCACTGGAAAGAGTACACTTTTATTCAGATAAATTCTGAGACCAGAGATCTTTTGAAATTCTGTGAGTGCTGCTAAGACTGCAGGCACAGAACTTTCTGGGTCCGATATATACAGTACCATGTCATCTGCATATAATGTGATTTTCTGTTTAAGTCCTTCTCTGCTAATCCCCTTTATCTGATCAGTATTTCGACAATGTATTGCCAGTGGTTCAATGGCAATCGCAAACAGCAGCGGTGACAAGGGGCATCCTTGTCTAGTGCCACGTTCTAGTTTAAAGTAGTCTGAGCAAATGTTGTTGATGCAAACTGAAGCTTCTGGGTTAGTATACAGTAATTTAATCCATGCACAAATGTTTGGGCCAAACCCAAACTTCTCCAATATAGTAAAAAGGTATTTCCATTCAATCATGTCGAATGCTTTTTCTGCATCCAATGATAATATTATTTCTGGGGTGTTTGATTTAGTTGGTGAGTATATTACATTAAACAGATGTCGAAGATTTGAAGATAAGTGCCGGCCCCTAATAAATCCAGTTTGGTCTTGCGATATTACTGAGGGGAGCACTTTCTCCATCCTTCTGGCTAAGATTTTAGAGAGTATTTTAACGTCGTTATTCAGAAGTGAAATTGGTCTGTATGATGCACATTGTAATAAGTCCATATTTTGTTTTGGAAAGACCGCGATTAGTGCTTGGCGAAAGGTTTGTGGAAGAGATTGGTTATCTCTGGCTTCTGTAAATGTTGCTAATAGGAGGGGAGCTAGCTGAGCGGAGAATTTCTTGTAGAATTCTGCAGGGTAACCATCAGGGCCTGCTGCTTTCCCGCCTTGGAGTGACTTTATAGCATCTAGTAATTCTGATAACGCCAGAGGTTTATCAAGTTCCTCCACACTAGAAGCGTCTATTTGTGGTATCTGTAATGTATCCAGAAATGCATTAGATTGTGTATTGTCTTCCTTAAACTCAGTAGTATATAGGGATTTATAGTAGTCTCTGAAAGTGTGCATTATATTTTGGTGTTCGACGATTTTATCTCCGTTTGTGCTAGTGATTACCAAGATTGTGTTGCGCACTTCTTGCTTGTGAATTTGTTGAGCTAAAAGCTTATTAGCTTTCTCCCCATGTTCATAGTAATGATGTCTGGATTTGTAAATAGTTGTTCAGTTTCTTTAGTTGTCAAGAGGATTAATTCCGAATGTAGAGCCTGCCTTCTCCTATGTAGAGTCTCATTTGGTAGTCTGGCGTGTTCTTCATCTATTTTAGTAATTTCGCTTTTTATCTCTGCTACTTTCTTGGCCCCGGATTTATTTCTGTGGGAAAGATATGAGATAATCTGTCCTCTTAAGAAGGCCTTAAGAGTTTCCCAGAGTATTCCTGCAGAGATCTCGGGGGGGATGTATTTGTCTCTAGAAAGAATTTGATTTGTTTGGATATAAATTCAGTACAATTCTCATCAGCTAATAGAAGCGGGTTGAGGCGCCATCTGCGGGGTGAGTGCATGGGGCTTAGTAATTTTAGCTCCAAGATCATAGGTGCATGGTCAGAAATAACAATAGCATCGTATTTGCAAGATTTAATCTTAGGCAAGAAGTTATTGTCTATAAAGAAGTAATCAATCCTTGAGTAACAATGATATACTGGTGAGTAGAAAGAATATGTTCTTAAATTTGGGTTTAAAAACCTCCAGGGGTCTGATAAGTTGTGATCAGTTATAAACTTTTTAATTATTTTTGCAGTATTAGATGCCGTTTCCCCTGTGGAGGAAGTCCTATCAAAAAGTGGATTTAGAACACAATTAAAGTCCCCAGCCATATAACTTTGAGTGTTCAGATTGGGAATGGATGCAAATAAGTTTTGTATAAATTCCTTATCATCAACATTAGGTGCATAAACATTTATCAAGATCATTTTACAGTTAGATAAGTCTCCCATAACCATTACATATCTCCCTTCAGGATCCAATACTACATCTGATGCTACAAATGGAACAGTTCTATGTATGAGAATTCCCACACCTCTAGTTTTCTTCGTAAAGCTAGAATGGAACATTTGGCCAGTCCAGTCTTTTTGCAGCCGGAACTGATCCTTGCTTATTAAGTGGGTTTCCTGTAAAAATACTATTTTAGCATTTAGACCTGTTAGGTGAGAGAGTACTTTCTTTCTTTCTCTTTAATTCGTGATTCAGGCCTTTAACATTCCAGCTTACGAAGTTAACTGTCCCATCATGGAGACACTGATATTGAGTTTTTGATGTCATTTTATAGTCTTATTATAATTATAAAGACTGAGAGGATAGATTAGGTATAGATCAGGCCTGCTCTCTTTCTCCCCCCCCCCCTTAACCCCCCACCCTCACTTTTTGCCTCCCCAAGTGAGGCTAAAACCCACTTCACACAGTCCCAGTCCTCTGACATACCCAGAGACAGAGTACGTCCAAAGCAAAACAAGCTCCAATGCAGCGGCGCTTTAGGGTTAAAAGATAGAGATATCTCTAAAAAAAAAAAAAAAGAGTTTTGCACTTAAAATATATATATATATAGTCTTCAGCAATTTTAGTGCATTAAGATGATACACCCAAATAATAAACCCGGGGGATGGTGTTAAAAATGTGTCCAGAAGAAGCATAACAAGTCTTAATGCAATAATAGCAATAACAGTAAACCAAGGGTATGATATTGAACAGTCTCGTTTAGGGCAGAGATGAAATAATTAGAAGAAAAAAAAAAAGAATAATTAAGCACAATAAAACATAAACAGATAGCGCCCTAGTAATACTAAGTAATAATGAGAATATATTAGAATATATGCTGATAAAAACCCGTATTTTAAAACGAATAGATCAGACAAAAGATTATTAATCTTTGCTTTATCATTAACCACCATGACTCACTATTATGTATCAGAATATTCCCGGGATCAGCTTCCTTAATTCCTTTTCTGCTGCTTCCTTGCTAGCGAAGACATAGAATTGACCCTGCCATTCCACTTTCAGTTTTGCCGGATACAGGAAGCTGTATTTGACACTGGCTTCCGTAGCCGCTGTTTAATATTATAGAAGGCTGCGCGTTTAGTAGCTGTTGCTGGAGAGAAGTCAGGGAAGATAAGAATGTGGTTATTTTCATATATAATATCTTCCTTGTTTCTGAGGAGTGCCATCACCTCTAGCTTAAATGATAATCGTTCAAAACGAACTATAAAAGATCTTGGTCGGGGTCTGACGGTGTTTGATCCGCGTACGCGGTAAGCCGCTGCTATCTCAGATTCTGCTTTAAAGTCGTCCCCGATTATTTTAGAAAAAAGTTCAGCTGCGAATTTCACAGGGTTTGAACTTTCTCGATTCTCGCGCAGACCTTCAATTCTGACATTATACCTTCTACTCCCATCTTCTAAAGCAGCCAGTCTGTCTTCAAGTTTTTCTCAGAGTTTTTTGCATTCGGAACTGACATTTACTGCTCTTTCCTCGGCACTGGCGGCTAAATGTTCGACCATTTCAATCCGATTCGTGAATGTCTCCTTGAAATGATCCAATTGATCAGTAAGAGTGCTCAGTTTAACCGAGTTTTCCTGAATGCGCTCTTCAATTTTACCCAGCACCTGTCGAAGCTCAAATTGCACCTCTTGATGCAGCCTTTCATTTGCCTGTTGGAATTCCTGTCGCAGCCATTCATTGGCCTGTTTCATCTCCTGTTTCAATTCCTGTCTCTCATGTGCCTTTGCCCTTGCTTTCTCATTAGCCTTCTCGCTTTTCTTTATATCTTGCGTGAGCTCAGTGAGCAACACCTTCAGTTCAGATAGTTCAATTGTGCTTTCTTGTACCGTAGATGAGGCAGCAGACTTTGCTGTAGCCGGTGTCCCCGCTGCTCCAGGCTCGCGTAATTGTGTAATTGAAGCCGCGGACTTCAAGGCCATTTCCAGTTTCATGTGATCTTCTCCAATCGGCGAGCTATCCAGATCTGCACTCGCGATCGCACCTTCGCTCCCCTTTTCGCTCTCAGCCGGCGACGATGTAGCGGACCGTGGTCCCGAGGAGTCTGTGCTTTCACCCATCTGATCCAGGTCTGTCTCTGAAAGGCCTAATCTAGAACTGGGGCTTGCTGATCGCAGCTTGGGTGTAGCTTTAGTTTTCGATTCTTTCGAACCCCCCTTCTTGTTGGCCATGTTTATATGTGCTTACATATACTGTAGCAGTCCCTCTCGGGTTGAAATAAATACAGGATATTTAGGAGTATCTTTAACTCTGCCACCTCCAGCTCTGTCTCCTGCTTTCTGGTCAGTGCCACCGTCTCCAACCCATATAACATAGCTGGTCTCACTACCGTCCTGTAGACCTTCCCTTTCACTGTTGCTGATACCCGTCTGTCAAATCACTCCTGACACTCTTCTCCTCCCATTCCACCCTGCCTGCACTCTTTTTCACCTCTCTTCCACTATCCCCATTACTCTGTACTGTTGATCCCAAGTATTTAAACTCAACCTGCTCCCTACTATCGCTACAAATCACAATGTCATCAGCAAACATCATAGTCCATGGGGACTCCTGTCTAATCTTGTCTGTCAACCTGTCTATCAACATTTCAAATAAGAAAGGGCTCCGAGCCGATCCCTGATTTAATCCCACCTCCAACTTGAATGCATCCGTCACTCCTACCGCAGACCTCACCACTGTCGCACTTCCCTCGTACATATCCTGTACAAGTCTTACATACTTCTCTGCCACTCCCGACTTCCTCATACAATACCACAGCTCATCTTGAGGCACCCTGTCATGTGCTTTCTCCAGGTCCACAAAGACGCATTGCAACTCCTTCTGGCCTTGTCTAAACTTATCCATTAACATCCTCAGAGCAAACATTGCATCTGTGGTGCTCTTTCTTGGCATGAAACCATACTGCTGCTCACTGATCATCACCTCACTTCTTAACCTTGCTTCCACTACTTTTTCCCATAGCTTCATGCTGTGGCTCATCAATTTTATTCCCTTGTAGTTACTGCAGTCCTGCACTTATTCTTAAATATCGGCACCAGTACACTTCTTCTCCACTCCTCGGGCATCCTCTCACTTTCCAAGATTCCATTAAACAATCTGATTTAAAAACGCCACTGCCGTCTCTCCTAAACGCCTCCATGCTTCCATAGGTTTGTCATCTGGACCAACGGCCTTTCCATTTTTCATCCTCTTCATAGCTGTCCTTACTTCCTAATCCTACTTGGTAATCCATTGCACTTCCTGATTCACTATCTCCACATCATCCAACCTCTTCTCTCTCTCGTTCTCTTAATTCATCAGCCTCTCAAAGTACTCTGCTCAACACACTCTCCTTGCTTGTGAGTACGTTTCCATCTTTATCGTTTATCACCCTAACTTGCTGCACATCTTTCCCAGCTCGGTCCCTCTGTCTAGCCAATCAGTACAGGTTTTTTTCTCCCTCCTTAGTGTCCAACCTGTCATACAACTCATCCTACGCCGAACACTTAAATCACACATTGGATCTCGATTTAAAAAAAAAAAAAAAAATAACATATTTCTCAGTAAAGATTTTCGAGTTGAATATTTTTTTATTTGCTCAGAACAAAATGATGTAACAGTGATCAATGGAAACTAAAATCACCAACCCCTTGAGGGCCAGATTCAACATCACACCAGAAGTCAAAAATTGAAATCACAGGCTGATCCAGCTTGTGTGAATTTCATCATGGCAACTCATAATGTGACTCGATAGTGTGTTTGGCCCCCACGTGTCTCTATGCACTCCCAACAACATCTGGGCATACTCCTGAAGAGACAGTGGATGGTGTCCTGGGGGATCTCCTCCCAGACCTGGATCAGGGCATCAGTGGGCTCCTGTACAGTGTGTGGCACTCCATGGCTGTGTCAAATGCACATATATATAAATTCCCAAAAGGTCTGGGGAATGTGCAGGCAAGTCAATAGCATTGATGTCTTCGTCATCCAGATACCACCTACACACTTGCACACCACATGAGGCCGAGTACCAGCTCAAGGTCTGATAATGGCTCTGAGGTTTTCATCCTGGTACTTAACAGCAGTCAAGGTACTGTTGCCTAGCACATGCATGCATAGCACACTGGTCTGTGAACCAGCTCTCATCTGTGAAGAGAATGGGGTGCCAATGGTGGAGCTGCCAATTGTTTATTCTCTTGCAAATGCCAATCAAGCTGCACAGTGATGGGCTGTAAGCACATGTCTCACTAGAAGATGTCAGGCCCTCATGCCACCCACGTGGAGACTGTTTCTGACTGTTTGGTCAGAAACATGCACTCCAGTAGATATCTGGAAGTACTTCTATAGGGCTCTGGCAGTGCTCCTCCTGTTCCTCTTCACACAAAGGAGTAGATACTGGTCCTGCTGCTGGGTTGATGCCCTTCTACAGCCCTGTCCAGCTTTCCTTGTGTAAAGGCCCATCTCCTGGTATCTCCTCCGTTCTCGTGAGACTGTGCCTTACACACAGCAAACCTTCTTGTGATGGCATGTATGGCTGTGCCTTCCTGGAAGAGCTGGACTACCTGTGCATCCTGAATCGGCTGCAGGTGCCCCCTCACACTACCAGTGATGATGAGGACACTAGTAAAATGCAAAACTAGAGAAGACTCCGTCAGGAAGGACAAGGAGAGAGCAACTGTCTGTAGACCCCACCTTTTTTGGGGGGTGTCTTGCTGTTGCCTCTCCATTGCACCTGTGGTCCCTTTAATTTGCACCAAAGCAGGTGAAGTTGTTTCACAGTCGCTTTTGTTTCCTGATTGGACAGATTGATATCCCTGAAGCATAATTAACGTGGTGTTAGACTGTGACAAAAACATACACTGGTAATAATAAGCTGCTTGGTGATGATTTATTACTGCCATTTGTACAAAAGAAAAAACTTCTTCGCAAAATTTTTTACCAACTGTCTAATCTTAATAATTAGAACAAAGTTTTAATGAGAGTAGATGGCCCTGTGCCACTCTCAATAGTTAAATATTAGGTTAGCTTAAAGGTCCCTAGATTTCTCTTGTACTGCTTGGTGAGTTATCCCATATATCTGTTGTTGTTATATGGGTTGAAAAAATACTTTCTTTGACATAGTCTGACAGAAGGTTTGTTTATCTTTTTCCAAGTGCAAATATTACAATTAGTAAATTTCTAAACTTCCACATATAATTCATTGTTCTAAAAAGGCCTTATATTGTGCAGAATCACTTTAATATATCCATGTGTGTTCCTTGTAATGGTTTATCCAGTGGCTTTCTAATTCGGGGTGATTTTTGTCTTGAGTGTAGTAATGCCAGTAAGGTGTACAACAGGTTTTATATATGTGCACTGGCCACTTTTAGTTACATCTTTCTAGTGGCAGATATACTCCGTTTCGCATCTAATACTGCTTTTATTTCTTTAAGGAACATATTCAGCAAGGTGGCTGAAACATCCTTTAGGGCAGGGGTGCACACACTTTTTTTTTTCCTGCTTGCGAGCTACTTCTAAATGACCAGGTCGAAATGATCTACCTACATTTAAACATTTTATATATATATATATATATACTGAGTATACTTTATACATACAATGTATGTTGTCGTACCTTGCATAACTGAATAACCTTTATTGGACAATAACAATTCAATACATTTATGGTCACTACAGTATTTGGATTTAATAATCATCATGTGGGAAAAGGCTGACTCGCATAAATAAGTAGAGCCGAATAATGCAGTCAAGGAGCTTTTGAATTCAGCCGAGTGCAAAATGCCAGCTGTCCGATTTTAACTATGATTTTTAGTTCCCTCTCCTTTCTGTTTCTCGGATCGCTTTTCGGAAGGAAGTCTGTTTTGTAGTTTTTATGAACAGTTCGAAAAAATGCCTTTCCACATTTTCCTTCTTTGGAATAGCAATGATAGTTTAAAAGATCAGACAAACACACGTTGATTGTGACATTGTGAGGAAAAAAAAAATCCTCTTCCAATTCCACATCCAGCCCATACCCTCCCCAAACATTTTTTTTTTTTAAATCCCTTCTTTAGTCGATATAAATTGGAAGGCTAACTAGATCATAGCCGGAGGTTTGCAGTAGCTCGCTTGTTTGATCGTGCGTGTGGGATGACCAGTGTGTTAGAAGAGAAGAGATCTCGGACTGGCTGCCCTGTATGTCAATCAAGTGGCAAATGCCATAGGGATGATATATGATAGACTAACATTTAAAAAAAAAAATTTTTTTGAATGCAGCGCGATCTACCTGCACTACCTTTGCGATCTACCGGTCGATCGCAATCGACTCATTGGGCACCCCTGCTTTAGGGATTGGCCTATGCTAACTCGGCTACATCACACAGTTCCTATGGATTTGTCAACAAAGAATATTCATGCTGTGGACATCCCATTCAGACTCTTCCAGAAGTTGTTTTATTTGACTGAGAAGAGGGGACTACACAGGCCACTGGAGCAAGCTAAAGTCTTTGTAATTTTTGTGACATGATGCTTTATCCTGCTTGAAGTACCTATTGGAAAAAAGGTAGACAATTGCCATTAATGACATTGCTGTGTCATTCAGATAATACTCATTTGATATTTAGAGGCATAATGTGCTCCAGGAAAAGCTTTCTCATACCACCACACTACCACTATGAATCCTTCCCAACTTCTGGACCTTCTATCTGTTGGAAAAATACAAATCGCACATATCGCCACCGATCCATCCAGCTTAGTGTCATCGGCAAATGCAGACAGTTGTCATTGATCCTTGTGGCTCTCCATCCTTCTTACAAGTTAATGTGAAAAATATCTTTGCAAGATAGCCCACTGCTTTCTGTGTTTAGGCCAGTTAGGTATGCAATTAGCTGAGGGCCCAAGGACTTTGACCGTGTCTGACTATGTCTGTTATAACTGACCACAGACCCTCCAGTGATTTATTTTCTCTCTGGATGCTGCTGACTGGAGTTGTCCTCTCCTCCATTGTATGCTGGTCATATTTCAGCAGTTGATAAATCTGCACATACTGTAGTTCATGAAGAACGCTATAAAAAATTAAACTGAATCATTATACTGCCTTCTTGTGGTTTGATCATTAGCTTCTCATGTTATGTTTTCGAATATCAAGAAATATAATCAAATGTATTGTCTAAATCTTTTTCGCAATTTGTTCATAAGCCCAGTTGGTTTTGTGTTATTCTTGCCTGTTGACATGTTCCAGTTCCATCCGTTCTTTCACTGAGCCCAGTAAAACTAGGTGGGAGGGTTTTTGGGTTTTTAGCGGTATCCGAGCAGTGATTATTTAACACTTTAATAATAATATGAACAAAGAAAAAGTAGTTTTTCAATAAGTTAGTCAATATTAAATGATGGAAAAATGGTTTGCAATTGTGGGATTCTGGGGTCAAGTTTCAATTTGTAACAATACTAGAGATAGAGCTGAACATCTCAAAATGTACAAACTGTTTGAAACAACAATCTTTATTTTTAAAGTTTTCATAATTGTGACATTCTGTCACTTCCTGCAGACACTTGCCTTTTCAAGAAATGTTGCATTTAGTAATATCTGTCTATAAAAATTAATAAAATAGAAATATCTGATTATGTAATACATACACAGTGCTTTGTCACAGTTTTCATAAATGGCAATAAGTAAACAAAAATGAAAAAGTACTTCATTTGCAAAGTACAGTATTTGGAACTCCCCATGTTTGTCAGAAGTTTACTTCTTTTGTGAACTAAACTAATAAAAGTAGGAAGAATTTACAGTTAACCAATTAGGTAGAAAGCGAAGAAGAAGCAGTGGATTTCACTATGTGGGTTTTCTGAGAAACTGAACGCTCGTGGGTGATATGCTTGAAAAAAGAGGCCCATATTACAGTACATTACAAATGTTAACACAGTGAATTCTTAACCTTTTTTTTTTTTTTTTTTTCTTTCAACCTTCCAAATGTCATCAATTACATAATCTAGGTTAGCGTGGTGGAGGTGATAATGATGATTCTTATTCATTAACTAATAAATATTAAATCCAACTAGAGTGACCAACTCCATATTCAAATTCAGCAGAATGTACCCTGTTTACAGCAGTAGTTCCAGCTGCAGGGCTTTTGTGTTGTGAAATAAGCATTGGATACTGACAGTCAAATGATTTATTGCTCAAATAAATCAGAACTTTTTCAGTTTATAGATTAAGGCAATTCCACCCACTGAGCCAAAGCAAGATAAATCATTATCATTACACAGTAAGGCTCTCCAAGAAGACAAGGGTAAAGCAACATGTTTATTCTGCCATCTTCCCATAGTTCTCCACTTTTGCAGTGCCTAAAGTTGCTATAATAGAATCCTGCTGGAGAGAAAGAATAATGGGTGATCTCCAGTAGAATTAACTATATGTCGTTTCAAAAATCATATATCTAAAATTTTAGGTCTTCACTCTATACAGAGTTTACTCTTTTATATGTGAAATTTTTGCTGAGCGTCATCATTTAGACTTTTTGTTTGGATTTTTTCAGTTCCAGTACGAGATGATGGAAACATGCCAGATATTCCAAGCCATCCTGCTGACCCCGTGGGACCCAATTTAGAATGGTTTAAGAAGATGTGAATATCTACTGCTAATAACATTGCTTCCTTTATGAATAAAAGTGTTTATTTAATTAGAGTTTGTTTTCATTGTCCTTATTAACTAATATGAAGCACAAAAGTTATCTTCACAAAGGGATGGCGCCCAAGTAAGGTCTGAACTTCACCTACACATTCAGGAAACACTAAAGCCTAAAAATTAGGTCCGACGGTCTTTGCTGATTAGTTACTCAGTCATTCCGTCATTAAATATGCAGCTGTGCTCTTATTTCATTTTTCTAAACCACTACTACAAACTTTTGGCCTGCTTCCCTCACTTCATTGGAATGGTCTGCCTTTTAGATAGAGCTTTATTTGTCCCCAGGCTGAATTTTGGCATTTTACAGGAATTCATTAAATACGTACATACTTATTAATTTATGTACGTAGATAAATATATATAATGTTCAACTGCATGTTAGCGCAAGTATCTAATCAGCCAATCACATGGCAGTAACTCAATGCTTTTTGGCATGTAGACATTGTCAAGATGACCTGCTGAAGTTCAAATCGAATATCAGAATATGGAAGAAACGTGATTTAAGTGACTTTGAACATGGCAGGGTTGTTGGTGCCTGACAGGCTGGTCTGAGTATTTCAAACTGCTTATCTGCTGGGATTTTCCCACACAACCATCTCCAGGGTTTACAGAGAATGGTCTTAAAAATGGAAAATATCCAGTGAATAGCAGTTCTCTGGGTGAAAATGTTTTGTTGAGTTCAGATGAGAATGGCCAGACTGGTTTGAGCTGATAGAAAGGCAACAGTAATTCAAATAATCACTTGTAACAACTGAGGTATGCAGAAGAGCATTTCTGAACATACAACATATCGAACTTTGAAACAGATGGGCTACAGCAGCAGGAGAGCACACCAGGTGCCATCTTGTCAGCTAAGAACAGGCAGCTGAAGCTACAATTCACACGGGCTCAGCAAAATTGGACAACAGAAAATAGGAAAAACATTGCCTGGTCCGATGAGTCTCGATTTTTGCTGTGACATTTGGATGGTAGGGTCAGAATTTAGCATCAACAACATGAAAGCATGAATCCATTCTTCCATATTTCAAAAGTTCAAGCTGGTACTGGTGGTCTTGTAATGGTGTAGGGCATGGGTGTCGAACTCCAGGCCTGGAGGGCTGCAGCGGCTGCAGGTTTTCATTCTAACCACCTTCTTTATTAGTGACCAGTTTTTGCTGCTAATTAACTTCTTTTGCTTTAGTTTTAATTAACTTGACTCTTCTATTCGGTCGTTTCACGTCTCATTTCTGTTTGGCTGCCATCTCATGAAGAAACAAATCAATTCAGAGGACTGAATCCTTAAAAACAGGGCTATTAAAATGAAGGGAAAAGGAGTTAATTAGCAGTGAAAACTGGTCAATGATTAGGAAAAGGGTTAGAATTAAAACCTGCAGCCCTCCAGGCCTGGAGTTTGACACCCCTGGTATAGGGGATATTTTCTTGGCACAATTTGGGCCCATTAGTACCAACTGAGCATCGTTTAAATTCCACAGCCTATCTGAGTGTTGTTGCTGACCATGTCCATCCCTTTACGACTGCAGTGTACCCATCTGCACCCATCTCCATCGTCACCAGGCCTCAATCCAATTGAACACCTATGGGTTGTGGTAAAACGGGAGACTCACATCATGGATGTGCAGCTAAATAATCTGCAGCAACTGTGTGATTGCTGTCATGTCAATATAAACCAAAGTCCCAAAGGAATGTTTCCAGCACCTTATTGAATCGAGGTCAGTTCTGAAGGCAAAAGGGGTTCCAATCTGATACTAGCTAGGTGTATCTAATAATGTGGCCTGTGAATGCATATACATAAACACACATTATGGCCTGAACACCCACCAGAACGACTAAAGAGGATAAAAAAAAAAAAAAAAAACATTTTGAAAACCAGTTACAGTCACAGTGACGCTTTATGCAGACCTATTGCTGTTAGTATCAAGGAACCCCCATATTGTTTCTGGACACACTTCTTCTGAATAATTTGTTGGCTGAAAGTACTCCATTTAGTGTTTTAGAGAGTGGATGTGCAGCATGGTTCATAATTGCAGACACATCAGTTTTAATTCTCTCCTTTGCTACTACTTCCGTGGGCCCAGAGTGCATCCTATAACTGACCCCACCCATTTATTTAGGTGGTTGATTCGGTGGGCCTCTTTTGAAGTGATGTTACCAGCCGAGCACCACATAGTGTAGAAAGTCGCACTGGCCATCACACACTTGTAGAAGATGTCACTAACCACTTTAAACACAGTCTTCTATGAAAAAAGAACTTGCTCTGCTCTTTCTTGTATTGTTCCTCTGTGTTACAGGGCCACTGCCAACCTGTCATTGATGTGGACCCCCAAGTACTTGTAGGAACGCACCACTGTATATACAATATATGCTATACAATTCTTAACCTTTTTTTGTAGTTGACTTTTTATTCTTATTCTGACATTTGAGGTAAACTTTCCTGGGTATGAATCATACAGCGTACAGAATTCATGCTTCCGATTAAACTAAAAATGCTTATTTTTAAATAACACTATGGTAAAGTATGTAATTATTAGATACAATACTGGATAAGATCCCAGGGCAGTAAGGTTAACAATTTTCACATCGTAGTGAAAGTGATAACTAAAATGTACTTCCTAAACACATGCTGAGTGTAAGCGTCAAGTTTAAAATTGGATTCATTTCTATCTGCTAAACTGATTGGTGTGTCGATTGACTCATTAGCTATACTCTGTGCCCAAGACTGCACACTCCTAATGGGGATAACCGGTGGGATGGAAACAAGAGGTCAAAATGTGGTAATGTTTCATTTGCAGGAATTACTTCATTAGAATGACGTTAAGCTTTTATTCCTGGACATAGAGTATAAGAGCTGCGTCATCTTTCAGCAAAATTGATGTTTCTTGAAAATATCAGAATTAGTCATGGCAACACGTAGTGACAGTACAAGAAAGTAGTTTTGTATCTTTGTGCAATTAGAATGATAAACTGGTGCCATCTTTTACAGTTTTAGTATGAGCAGTGTTCAGCAAAATTGAAAATAATAATAATTTATATTTAATTTGAAGATATTGTGCTATTATCTAATATTAGTTAAATCTGCATAGTGAAGCTGCTATTCTGCTCTTCTCAGTTGAACATCTATATGTGTATATATATATATATATATATATATATATATATATATAGTCACGCACGCGCGAGTAGGGGGCCGCGGACGGACCTTAATACGTTCGGGAAGACATATATGCTGGTAGGGAGTGGCGGGGTACTAACCTTTCTCCTTTTGTTTCCTACAGAAGAAAAGATGCACCGCCACCATGAGTTTCCCTCTTACAGCTTCCCGCACTACGCTACTTCCGCCCTTCCTCCGTCCACTACTCATGACGTCATCAATCCCATCTTGCACCACGGTTCCTTCCCAGCATTCCTCCAATTCCAGCCCCTCCTCCATAAATGTCTGCCAACGCCATCTTTGGATGTCATGCACGAAGAAGCTTAATTTGATGTACATTGAC
>JANRMT010054129.1:0-11781 GCA_026402145.1 Polypterus bichir lapradei
TGAGTGAGTGAGTGAGTGAGTGAGTGAGTGAGTGAGTGAGGGCTTTGCCTTTTATTAGTATAGATTCCATATTTCTTCAGATAAAACCGAAATCCATGAAAATGGGTGAAATGAGTGTCTCTCCTGTAAGTACACTTTAATAAAGATGTTCTCTGTGCTTTACAACTTCAAGTTTCTATTTTAAATGAATCAATTTTAATATTTCTTTGGATTTTTTGCTTTATGTATTTATTTTGGGGCCAGGATGCTGTTTATAATGCGAGAATAAGTGTCTGCCATTCCTGAACTGAAAGAGTAGTATTTTTTAAGAGACAGAACAAGAAATGAGTTTTGCTGGAGTCAAAAACTGGCCAAAACAATCCATACTTTCGTGAAAAATCAAAAAATGTAGTCAAACAGTTATCACCACAATAAATGTAAATGAAAAGAAAACACGACAAAGTCTTTAGTTTTTATCCATCAAACTTGGATAGAGTATAATTGCCTTGTATGAACTTTTAACTCTTTCCTAATACCTGAAGCCTTTAGTAAGCTGATTTGTGTCATAATGGTAAAAGTGCAAAAATGGTAACTTCACAGTCTGGTAAAAAATGTAATCCAAAATGCTGTAAAAATAATTATATAATATGTATAGTGAAAATAACTCTGATCACAAAGTAAACAAGAAAAATTGATTCCTTGTTCTCGAAAACACCAAAATCAAAGTGTAAAGGGAAAAAGAAAGACAAGTAAAGAAAATTCAACACAGAACTTTGATAATATGTGCACAACACATGCGGCATGGTGACATGTAAATGCAGTATCTGCTATGAGAATGACCAAGAATAGAATTTTTTATGACTAACATCCTGTTCTACCCTAAACATCCATCCCCACCCCGTGCTATAGACTGCCAGTATGTGGAAGTATAAAGACAGTAAGGATGATCCAGTATTAGTGCTGGTGGTCTCAGTCTTGGTCATTGTATTATAAATGCAAAAATTAACTCCTAGGAATTGCACTAAAAGTCTGACTAGGATAAAAATTTTTCCTACCTCTTAGTCGAACATGAGAAGTAGTAGCATAACATCTTAGTCCCAGTCCTTGTGAGCAGTAGGAGGCTACATCTGAGAATGAATGATGTCATTAATTTATAGCACTGTTTGCCACAAATTAATTTCATGATAACATTTTGTAGTCATTTGACACTAAGGTTGAGGCCTAACTACAAATATAACAATAGCAATATTCAAAGTAGAAGAAGAAGGAAACCATAATAAGGTAGGATATTTTTCTAAGATAAATGTAGTTGTTGCCAGTTTCAAACATCACAAATAATACTACAATGGACACTCTGATTAAAGGACCATGACGCACACACTGAATGAGACTTAAGCCTGGTAAAAGGTACGTTTATTTAATAATGAATTATCCATAGCTGTAGTTTAAGAAGAATCCTTGTTCCGCTATTCAAGTCAAGTTGGGGAGCATGCAGTGGTACAGTGTGTTGCCACACCCACTACACGTCGAAACAGCTCGGGATCCCGGTTGGCAACCCCCGAGGCAGTCACGCGGTCCAGTCCTACCCTCTGGAAATGACCCTCTGGAAATGTTTGGCTCCCCAACAATGAGGCTCTTATGAATCGGATCACCCTCAGGGAAACGCACCACATGGCCGTAGTGCCGTAATTGATGCTCCCTCACAATACAGGTAACGTGCGTCATTTGGGGCTCCATGAGCAACCAATGATACCCAAGGATTTTCCGGAGAGACACAGTACCAAAGCAGTCCAGTCTTCGTCTCAGGTCAATGAGTAGCATCCATGTCTCACAACCATATAGTAAGACAGGAAGCACCAGGACTCTAAAGACTTGGACCTTTGTCTTTTTGCATAGATATTGGAAGCACCACACACCCCTTTCCAGCGACCTCATGACCCCCTATTCTCTCCCAATCCATCTACTGACTTCACAGGAAGAGTCACCAGAGACATGAATGTCACTGCCAAGGTAAGCAAACCTCTCAACAAGGCCAACACACTCTCCGCAAACAGACACACTGCTGATGGCTGTGCCCAAAAGGTCATTTAAGGCCTGGATCTTGGTTTTTATCCAGGACACTTGCAAGCCCAGACACTCGGACTCCTCACTCAGTCTCTTGAGCTCCCCGGTCAGAGCCTCCATTGACTCCGTGAACATCACAGCATCATCAGCAAAGTCAAGATCCATGAATCTTTCTTCACCAACAGATGCCCCACAGCCACTGAACTCCACAACCTTGCCCAACAACCAGTCCATAGAAGCATTGAACAGAGTAGGAGCAAGAACACACCCCTGACCAACCCCAGAATCAACTGCGATAAACACAGAGGTCCTGACTCCACTCTGCAAAGCACTCACAGTACCAATGTACAGGCCAGCCATGATATCCAGCAACCTTGAGGGGATCCTGTGAACCCTCAGGATGTCCCACAGGGCAGCTCGATCAACTGAGTTGAACGCTTTGCGAAAATCGACAAAGGCTGCAATGAAACTCTGCTGATATTCACATTTGCACTCCATGAGAACCCTCAGTGCCAGGATGCAGTCAATGGTAGACTTCGTAGGCGTAAAACCAGACTGTTCTGGTCACTGGTGGGTGAGCAAGTGATCACGGAACCTATTGAGGATGACCCTAGCAAGGACCTTACCCGGTACCAAGAGCAGCGTTATCCCCCTGTAGTTGCTGAAATCCAGGCGATCACCATTCCCTTTCTGGATAGGAACGACAAGTCCCATTTTCCAGTCAGTTGGGATGATGCCAGTTGTGACATTGTTGCTAATCAAATCATTGCTATTGCAAAGTTGCCATTCTCCCTTGTCCAAAAAACAAAAATGTTACCAGCCCTACAGTATAATCTCAGCTGACATCACATGAATTCTCTGTGCGTATGGATCAATCAAGTCAAAAATATCATTATGCTACAAATATTTCACTTCTGTCAAATCGATTTCCAAAACTTTCCTGTGCTGATCTCTGCCTGAACACCATCTTCTGGCAGCTCCTGATGAGTTAGGGCAGCTCAAACTCTCCTAGGTCCTGGTGATGTTACAAGTAGTTTCCTAACTTAGAAAAACTGGTATAATTTTTAATCTCCTACTCCAAAGAATAGGACCAAATGTGCATCACCCTGAGAACTTTGAGCCAGTTCTGACTGTTTTCTTCCTCTGAGATGCCTAATAAATACGGGCACAGGTTATACTTATAATGATGATATGTCTGATAATCTTTCATCTAAATAAACAGTAAAACAATTTTTTTTCTACCATCAACTTACTGATTTTTGAAAAATACTTTAGCAATTAAAGTAGCCTTCTGTAGTTCCAGAAATTTCAACAGTTCCAGGGTTAAGGCAGGACACTTTCAGTCTCTAAATGTGCCCTGAATACATACAAAAAGGAATAATGTTAAATTTTTAATGAGTGAAAACATTACCTTACATGACACATTTATGAACACCACTAACGAAAAAAAAATCAGGATTAAAAAAATAGTTCACTATATTTTAGTGTAATAACCTTTTTTTGGAATTAAGTGTACTCATAAATGGTATTTGCTTAAATTTCAGATAACTGAAGATAAAATGTTTTTAATTTTAGTAAAGAGAACACTTAATGATAATAATCTACAGACTGAGATTTGTATTAGTAATTTGCAATTTACTAAGCTTGATGCAAATATTAAAGGAGTTCAGATAATAAAAGCAATTGTTATACTGGTTTGTTAGAATTAAATTATTTATACAGTATCTTAAGGTAAATAATTTCAATTTCCATAAAAAATATTTTAACTCTAATCACACTTTGCAATTCTGCCTCTTGAAGTTTCAATTATCTACACATTACACCTTTAACTATAATTATTTCAATAAAATGAAAATATTTCATTTATTCGGAATTGAGTTTTTGAGCTAGTCATTTTAAATTCGAGTTAAACTATTAACACAGGTTCCCCAGGTGGTGGATCTTTTTAAACTCTTGGTTTAATTATGCTCTTTATTCTTTGGTTATCAAGTGATTAGAATTTTGTTTCATGACTAAATATATAAGACGCCCTACAACAGGATTTCTGGGTAGTAGCTACAGAGCAATAACATGTTGGATAAAAAAACTGTCTGCTATTCAAGATTACAAGACTGCAGCCTGGATGGTGCACTGATTAGCTAACCATGAAACAAAAAAAAATTCCTCCAGCTAGGATGAAGCCCATCTCTTTTCAAAAAAATCCAGGCATTTCCCCAAAATCATCCCAATTATTAACAAATTATTTTTTATATCTACATCAGTGTCCATTTTCATTAAGCGTTTTGGAATACAAAACCAGTCCTAACTGGCTCTAAAGTCTCAGAGTGACGCAAATTTAGTCCTACACTTAGGACCAGGAATAAAAGTGTTTTGTCAGTTGTTTTAATTTAAGAAACTACTCCTGACTTCACCAGGATTTAGGAGACCTCATGAGCTCTCCAGAATCGCTAGGAGCTGCCGAAAGATGAGGCAGAGGCACAGGTACGCATATACTGTACATTCCAAGAAAAGCTAAATGTTTTGGAAACGCTGGACAAAAATGAACTTGTAAAAGTATATCAATCTGACAAATGTGGAATAACATTAGTATAGATCTTGTATTGCATGTGATTGCTCCATCTATGTGGAGATGTCATGCTCTATCAACTGAAATGAAAGTGTTGGTAATGTTCTGCTTTAAAAAAAAAATGTAACTTTGCAAAAGCAATGATTTATGTATGTCACAACCAAGCATTTCTTGACTGTTGCCCCAAACTTTGAATTCCCTTACAATGCATGAGGTAATACACCGATTCATACATTACCCCAACACTCCACGTGAGGTATTGTTAAAGCAAGCTTAATTTATGCAAACTGGCATGCACATAAATATCACCCCAAATGTGGATGAGCACACATACGTGAATCACACACACCTTCACAGTGTCAACATGCAGGTACTCATAGATGCAAACTATACTGTAGTAATCAGCACATTGCCCTGCAGATAAGCAAGGTTGGATGGGAAATTGACAGCAAAATATCACACAGCTACACTGAGCTCTGCATTCTATGAACTCCTGGAACATTCACTTTACACCTTACAAGCCTAGGAAGGTCCAAAAAGGCAGACGGAGGCTAAACAGCCCTGGAGAAATAGAGCCTTGCAGAAGATTAGTGAGGATCATAACACACGAGTATGGAAGATGATTGTGAACAGTGGAAGAGTAAATGCAATTTCAAAAACAGTGCAAGAGTTTCAGTTAATGTCACTTGATGAGGCAATTCCTGTGGCCATAACAGCAGGAAGGTGAAAGTACAGCTGTGGATCATTCATAAACATGCCTGTTACTTGCCTTATCTCTCATTTGGTGTGGTTTAGGCTGCCATCTCAGTTTTCATTACAGTATTAATCTTGATGTTGTTGTGGCCATTATGGGGTACTTAGTGCAATATCCTGCCTTAATATGTTTTTCTTTTTCTACTACGTTAAATATTATTATATTAATATCCTTGTGGTGAAGTCTTGGCATTAAATTTACAGAGTGTAACATGGCTTTCTCATAACTTCATTTTAGTTTAATCCTGATGCTCTGTATATTCAATTAATTATCATTACTTTTCATGGTGGCTCCAAAATCCGTACTAACCCCTACTCTCTCTTCTGTTCTTTTTCTGGTTTTCTGTGGTGGCGACCTGCTCAACCACCACCTAATCAAAGCACCGTGATGTCCCTACATTGATGGATTAAAGGCCAGAGGTCCCCATGACCGTCATCATCAAGTCCTTTCATGAGAACCCTAAATACAAAGAGGACTGATCATTTATGTTAGGTAGAATGACTAGAGGGGGCTGGGTGGTCTCATGGCCTGGAACCCCTGCAGATTTTACTTTTTCTCCAGCTGTCTGGAGTTTTTTTTGTTTTTTCTGTCCTCCCTGGCCATCGGACCTTACTTTTATTCTATGTTAATTAGTGTTCACTTATTTTAATTCTTACTTTCTCTTTTTTTCTCTTTCTTCATCATGTAAAGCACTTTTGAGCTACATTATTTGTATGAAAATGTGCTATATAAATAAATGTTGTTGTTGTAGCAAAATCATGACTTCATTCATTCTCAAACATGGCTTCCATGACTCATTTCTGGGAGTGTGAGTGGGATGCTTCATAACTACATATCATGTCCTACTCCGAGGTAGTTCAGATTTTTATTCTTCTCAGTCTTTAGTGTGATTCCTAGGAATAATTCTGAGATGCTTCATAAATACGGTTAGTGGTTTCTAACTAACAGTGACAGGAACACAGTCTGCTATAATCCACATTTTCTCTATGTAATATTCACAAAGGCCAGGCACAATTAAGGTCCAGTATTTTCTTTTTGCTTTGGTATACAAAGATTTGAAGTTCATGTTTAATACCTCTGATGACTTCAAAGTGAAATTGTTAAGGCTGACATGTTGCAATAAGGTGAAATCCAATTTAGCCTCAAACTCAGATTCCTTTGCTGCTCGCTGAGAATCATTTTACTTTAACTGCTGGGTTAACATATTTTGGAATTCTAACATTTCACACCATGGAGTCGCCAGTTATAAGCATTTGTCTTAAGCCTTGACATATGTGTTCCTGAGTGTTGGTTAGCTGGGTGGAGCATTTCTTGGACCCCCGCCTGACTGTTGCCAGTTACCCTATGGCTGAACTGCTGTTGCTGCTGCGTTTGGCTATAGACAAATTTTTTAAACAAAATAAGTCAATTGAATTTTCAGCTGGCCCCCATCAGGTTCATAACACGGTCCTCCAAAGTGTTGACTCTAAATTAAGTATACTAGCCGACGCCCGCCGTAGCATACGGCGGTGTAAGAATAGGAACGGAAAATGGTGAGAAAGAAATTCAGAAGTCAAGAAGAAAGAAATACTTCTTGAAAGACGCAGTTGTGAATAGCTGTTTTGCTGGAGACGACAGATAATGAGTGGAAAGATCTAACCATAGAAAAAGCCACATACAACAATAGTTTTGTTGCATGTATCTTGGACTTCCTGAAAATGTGGACGGTAATATGATCATTTTGCCTACACGTACGTTGTTATTTTCAGCCTTTGCTTGCAGTGCGTCTAATAGTCCTTTGTATTGTTCCACGCGTAGATCTTGTTGATGTAATCTGAGATAGTTCAGAAACGCACCATCTGTTTTAACATACGCGTCTACGACGTACTGTTGGAATAGTGCAAAATACTAAATGTATTCCTCATTGATAATCTGTACGTGTAAAATTGGCATTGAGTAAGCCTGAATCGGTTGGCGGTTCTTTTATCGGCAACATGTTGTAAATCTTTGTGCCAGCCAATGTCTCCGTAAGGGAATAAAAGTGGGTAAACCATAGGATCGCAATTCATATTGAGCGTGGAAATCTGTTTACAGGAGTTCCCTCTGGAATAGATGCAAAAGTCCCTTTCAGCAGGGGGTTCGCCATCTTCTCTGATGAAAATCGCTGCAACATCGGTGTGACATGTCGGGGCATTGTATCGTTGTAAATGCTGCCCAGGGTTTTCCTTGAAAACCATTCTTACAGATGCTGTTGGATTCGACTGAGCGATTTCATGCATATATTTGTATGATTTAACAAAGGGGTTGATGGTTCTGAGCATGGAATTTAGCTGGAGAAGTAAATTTTCATTGCATGCAGAGTTTGCTTTATTTTGTAAGTGTACTTCAGTACATACAACTGTCCATATCCTGGATAGATAGAAGTGTTAGCATATAGTGGAGAGATTTGGTGATAAATTTGCCCGTGTATTTTAAAACAGTATGGTCCGTGGCCAGGAGGTTGAGTTATCTGTGGAAGAGGACAAATAGGAATCGAGAAATACCATGTCGGCTGTGTGTGGGCGGGACCGGTTTTGAAGTGGCAGGACAAACCAGAAGAGAAATATACAGTGGTGTGAAAAACTATTTGCCCCCTTCCTGATTTCTTATTCTTTTGCATGTTTGTCACACAAAATGTTTCTGATCATCAAACACATTTAACCATTAGTCAAATATAACACAAGTAAACACAAAATGCAGTTTTTAAATGATGGTTTTTATTATTTAGGGAGAAAAAAAAATCCAAACCTACATGGCCCTGTGTGAAAAAGTAATTGCCCCCTGAACCTAATAACTGGTTGGGCCACCCTTAGCAGCAATAACTGCAATCAAGCGTTTGCGATAACTTGCAATGAGTCTTTTACAGCGCTCTGGAGGAATTTTGGCCCACTCATCTTTGCAGAATTGTTGTAATTCAGCTTTATTTGAGGGTTTTCTAGCATGAACCGCCTTTTTAAGGTCATGCCATAGCATCTCAATTGGATTCAGGTCAGGACTTTGACTAGGCCACTCCAAAGTCTTCATTTTGTTTTTCTTCAGCCATTCAGAGGAGGATTTGCTAGTGTGTTTTGGGTCATTGTCCTGTTGCAGCACCCAAGATCGCTTCAGCTTGAGTTGACGAACAGATGGCCGGACATTCTCCTTCAGGATTTTTTGGTAGACAGTAGAATTCATGGTTCCATCTATCACAGCAAGCCTTCCAGGTCCTGAAGCAGCAAAACAACTCCAGACCATCACACTACCACCACCATATTTTACTGTTGGTATGATGTTCTTTTTCTGAAATGCTGTGTTCCTTTTACGCCAGATGTAACGGGACATTTGCCTTCCAAAAAGTTCAACTTTTGTCTCATCAGTCCACAAGGTATTTTCCCAAAAGTCTTGGCAATCATTGAGATGTTTCTTAGCAAAATTGAGACGAGCCCTAATGTTCTTTTTGCTTAACAGTGGTTTGCGTCTTGGAAATCTGCCATGCAGGCCGTTTTTGCCCAGTCTCTTTCTTATGGTGGAGTCGTGAACACTGACCTTAATTAAGGCAAGTGAGGCCTGCAGTTCTTTTGACGTTGTCCTGGGGTCTTTTGTGACCTCTCGGATGAGTCGTCTCTGCGCTCTTGGGGTAATTTTGGTCGCCCGGCCACTCCTGGGAAGGTTCTCCACTGTTCCATGTTTTTTCCATTTGTGGATAATGGCTCTCACTGTGGTTCGCTGGAGTCCCAAAGCTTTAGAAATGGCTTTATAACCTTTACCAGACTGATAGATCTCAATTACTTCTGTTCTCATTTGTTCCTGAATTTCTTTGGATCTTGGCATGATGTCTAGCTTTTGAGGTGCTTTTGGTCTACTTCTCTGTGTCAGGCAGCTCCTATTTAAGTGATTTCTTGATTGAAACAGGTGTGGCAGTAATCAGGCCTGGGGGTGGCTACGGAAATTGAACTCAGGTGTGATACACCACAGTTAGGTTATTTTTTAACAAGGGGGCAATTACTTTTACACACAGAGCCATGTAGGTTTGGATTTTTTTTCTCCCTAAATAATAAAAACCATCATTTAAAAACTGCATTTTGTGTTTACTTGTGTTATATTTGACTAATGGTTACATGTGTTTGATGATCAGAAACATTTAGTGTGACAAACATGCAAAAGAATAAGAAATCAGGAAGGGGGCAAATAGTTTTTCACACCACTGTACACCTGCAGTAGAACATTATTCCCTATTATTAGGGGCTTTGTTACTTTATTAACATTTTTTTGCCTTCCATTTTTCACTTTTAGTAATGTTCAGGTGAGAAATATGTTTAAAATGGAAACAAAAACTTTTACAATTTTTTAATATACAGTATGGCCTTTGTAATTTATATTGCTGTGTTGTCAATGATCCTCTGTTTGGCTCCCAGTAGTGTACCTTTTTCTTTGTTTTATTAGAGTCCTCAGATTAACAACTTTAAGAACCCCTACTCTACAACACTCAGTTCAAGGCTAGAAAACTACATACTGCTGCACCATGCTGCTCAAATAAAATAGAAGAGCTATACAAAAAAAAGTTTTTGTTACTTGCAAACAGACAGAAAAAGGTGCAAAAGGTGCAGAAAAAAAGTAATGACAGCCTAGTAAACTGCAATGTTTAAAAAATTCATAAAACTTCTCACAGAATATTCAATTAAAATTCCTCTTTTCTACTTTCTAAGAAAGTTACATAAGAAAAGATGATATGAATAAGGCAATAATGCATGCACAAGCATTAAATTCAATGTTTTTAATTTCTTCTATTTGCAGTTGAATATGCTGATACAGACATTATAAAAATTTCATCTCTCTTCTGTTTAGGACATGGGAGGCTGCTAGGTTGCAGTGTAGACGTTTTTCTTTTAAAGCATTTCCATAGGCTGTAGGTCTGCACTACTTTATTTGATGTTCTTCAGGCTGAGTATTATTAAATTACAGTTTACAAAAAAAATATATAATTCAGAAATACTGCATGAAACCAGGTATAGACACTTTAACGCTGACATTTTCTGAATTAGAGTATGTGCGGGGATAACACACTGGTGCAGAGATTAGCTCTGCTATGTCCCAGCTCACTGCCTAACACAAAATTTAACACATAATTTCTGTGTCTGTGTTAATTTTTTCCTGGTACATTGGTTTTCTTTCCCACAAACTGAACATATATACTTTAAGATGCTTAGGGATTATAAATTTGAACAAATGAGCAAGAAAAGAGAGTGAAGTGCCCAGATGTGAACTGCTGTTTTGTTTAGGGCTCATTTCTGTCTTGCACCTGATGTTGTGTCTTCTGTATTGAAGTCAGATGGTTCATAAAATTAAGGAATTAAAGAATTATCTGTGATATTATGAAAGCAATGATTTCTTTTAAAATGTCCGTCCTTCTGTCTATATTATACATTAAGACAATAAATTACATTATTTTATAATAATATGAGCTTACTGTAACAAGCTCAGGATCCGGACTTCAGAGGGACATGTTTCTCAGGTGATGGTGGACTGTCTGAGGGGGTGGAAATACCTGAAGAAGCTGGCTATATAGCAACTCAAGAGCAGCAGGTAACGGGGGCATGGACACAACACTTAGAAGAGTGTTTCAGTTGGACATGTCTCCCAGATGCTGAAGTACATCAACTCAGAGGTGAGCCTTGGATTGGACCCTGGACTTTATCGACTTGCAGAGAGCCAGGTGAATAATATGGCATATGGGTTGCATCCAACCATAAATGAGGTGGAGCTGGGGGGTATGCACAAAAGGGCAAGCAGCTGGGAGCAGATGGTGCTGCAGGAAACCTGAGTGGTGAGCGGAAAGAGCACTGAAGATACCAGTAGTCCTTCTTAGGATCACTCACCAGCAATCAGCATTAAGAGGCTAATTCCATTCCTCAGTCCCTCGCACTCCTGTCTTATTACAGTATATAGAAAAAAAATTAAACTTTAAGAAAACTAATTCCAATTTCATTCAAGTCAGTTCATTTTTGTATAGCACTCTTCACTGAGTACACAAATTGTACAAATTACTATTTACATGATGAGTACACATATGCGCACCTTACATTTTCTTGCCATTAGTACGATTAGTGTCATTTGCCAAAAGTATATACAGTGGTGTGAAAAACTATTTGCCCCCTTCCTGATTTCTTATTCTTTTGCATGTTTGTCACACAAAATGTTTCTGATCATCAAACACATTTAACCATTAGTCAAATATAACACAAGTAAACACAAAATGCAGTTTTTAAATGATGGTTTTTATTATTTAGGGAGAAAAAAAATCCAAACCTACATGGCCCTTTGTGAAAAACTAATTGCCCCCTTGTTAAAAAATAACCTAACTGTGGTGTATCACGCCTGAGTTCAATTTCCGTAGCCACCCCCAGGCCTGATTACTGCCACA
>JANRMT010054138.1:0-15845 GCA_026402145.1 Polypterus bichir lapradei
AACTACTTTCTGAGGAGCAGATCAACCTTTGCTCTCCAACATACTTTTCAAAAAAGAACATAATGGTGATACTTGTTATATTGCATAGTACAATAATACATTGCCATTGTTTTAATTGCTTTGAACAAAGAGTTTAATAAATTAAATATATGATGTGAATTTCACCTGTGATATAGCACCTGATTTTTCAATGGTCGTTTCACCTCTGCCAACCTTGACAGAAACAGGCACAAGGTGGGGACCAACAACGAATGAGGCTCTTAGGAATCTGGAGAGCACCCTAGTAAATATAAAGCAAATATGGAAACTTTGCCCAGACAGAGATAAGAAATGACAAAGAGCTAGCTCTCTGCAGCTATTCCCATTTTTATTGGGGGGGGGGTCCCCTATTTTCTGTCTCCAATAGATGTTTCAGCATGATTTTTACAGCCGGATGCCTTTCCTGATGACAGTCCGCCGCATTTCATTCACTGAATTTGTATATCCGCCTTTTTTATTATAAGGATCCAGAGGAAGTATCAGTTGATCAGTTGATCAATCTGTTATTCCCCTCATCTCTCAAACACACACTTTGTACTACACAGCCTAAAACTAACCCAACCAAATTGTCTGTGCAGGAAAGGCAATGAGGGGACACACAAGTCAAATTCCAATTACTGAATTATTAATGTGTCATAAATCTCTACACTTCCATTCAGATTACCTTTGGAGTGCAAATCAGATAAGATAAATTAAAAATCAATATTAACTGGTTTCTTTCTCTGTCATCTGTCCAGGTGACATTTTCATTTCAGTTAAACCTTCTCAGGGATCGCTCAAATTCTGAAAGGCTAATTCATCTTTTAATGCTCATGAAGGACGTGTTTTCCTCAATCCGAATCAGCTAAAAGGCTTTTAAACACTCTTAAAAATGAGCAATTTAGGTTAAGTTACTGCTTTCCTTTTCTGTTGGCTGAAAACTCCACAGAATGCAAGCAAGAACATGGTAAGTCATTCTCAAGACTCACTATATCTGCTCAAAGTAGTCACTAAACCAAAAATTATCTATAATAAACATTATTTAAACAAACTTACAGTAGCTGATGTGTGTGTGTGTGTGCCCTGTGGTGGGCTGGCACCCTGCCCGGGATTTGTTCCTGCCTTGTACCCTGTGCTGGCTGGGATTGGCTCCAGCAGACCACCCCCCCACATGACCCTGTGTTAGGATATAGTGGGTTGGATAATGACTGACTGACTGACAAACTTAGCTGTATCTGCTCCCATTGTTCTTTTTCAGGGTAATGCAATTTTAGACTCATTCAAAACATATAGCTGGATTCTATAGATTTCTGAACCTAAACCATGGAGGAGAGAAACAGGAAAGAATCCAGAAGTAGCTATCAGTTTATTCATCAACTTGTGGACATTTTCTGTTAAATCATTAAACTGATTCCACTGCTTATCTCAATGTGCTTCCTGTGCTAAGGAGCACAAAGTTTAGTTTCTCGTTATCTGATGATTCTCTCTTCAGTGGCTTCACTTTATATTGTACCACTGGAAGGTGGATCAAGAATTCACTTAATTTCTACACAAATGCAATAATTCTCACTATACAAATGAGTTGTCTATTGCAAACATCATCTGGCACTTGTCAGCCCCTATCTTGTCTATAACACCAGCACTGCACTCAAGGAAGTGGATCAGACAGAGAACTCAGAAATTGTGTGTACTCAGAGAAGCAGTAGTAGATAACAATGCAGCAAACCAAAAACAAAGGAGAACTCCATACAAGCAGCTGTTGACATGAAACAACAAAGAAACTCAAGACAAGTACTACAAAATGAAATTAGCAAGCAAAAGGCCAAGCTAAAAGATCACTTGTTTACAAGACTCTCTCTTTATAAAAGAAGATGGCTTTTCCAGCAATTAGAAGGGTATGGAAATCATAGTGTAACTCTTTCACTCTGTTTCTAAAGTCAAAACATTTTGACCATCTAAACTTTCAGCACCTGTCTTCATGATTTTATGTAAATCCAGCAGCATCTCATCTGGAATCTTTAAGAGAACTCATTTCTTACTCAGCAAGGGCTTCCATCTCTTGTCAGAACAATACCCTTACTGATATATCACCACTTTCTTTCTATCCTTAATGTTTATTGCAAGCACACTGCCAGATTTCCAGCATCTATACAAATATGTCAGGTCTGGTTAGTCAAGACATATCACTGTGGTAGCAGCCTGGGCACTTTTTTATAAAACAATATTATATACAACTCTATATTAATAGAGAAGTTTGCTGTTTCTGATCCCCAAAGATGTATGTGCAGGCAACAGTGCTAGGTTGACATTCTCAATGTAGTCACTGCTGTCTCCTTTCTCAGAATAGAAAAATTTAGATTAGGCTGAGAGTAACTTACTTAAACAGAAGTGACATTATAATAAGTTCCAAGGCTTCCTGTCTCATATGGTCTTGATTAATGCTTTGGATGATACAGATAGCCCAGTGAAGAATATATTATTGATATTTATTAGATTAAGGTGTAATCTGTTAAATGCTCAAAATATATCCTTGTATGATATGACTAAATGTTACAGTAGCCTTTACTGTCATTATTTTTTCAGATTGCAGTAAATACTAAAGAACAGCCGGCTCCACTTGATCTGTAGCAGCTGTTATCTGTTGTCAGTGTTTAATTATTACAAATGTCTTGTTACTAAAAAATGTATTTTTCCCCACCATGCTTATAACCTTGTGATCATTTTTACAAGCACCATATTCAATTAGCAAGGGCAAAGCTAGTATCAGTCCAATTTGCAATGGTAATTGAAGTCTGACACTTCACATTGACCCCCATAATCCCTTGAACCATTTTATTCTTAGCACTTTATTTTCAAACGTTCCTGGAAATACCCTTGACATTTCAGGGTGAACTTGGTCTGCACTATGAATGTGGAGTCTATGTCAACCTTGGAATGTCTTAATAAGGCAACTATGATGATGCATTTACTGATTAATTAGAGCTTAGAAAAATATTTTCATACTATATCATATTTTCTTTTGCACATTGCCCAGTTTTCTTAGTGTGCCCTGTGCCTGGTACGCTCTTACTGCAAAAAGTGTTTAATTAATGGAGAAGTTTAAATTCCAAATTTATTTTACCATTCATGTTTCTACTGAACCAGGCATCTAATTTGCCCTGTTGTCACACAACAAAAACAGCACATATTTATTTGGGAAATGTTCATACAAATTCATAGCTCAAAGAGCTTAACAAATGGTAAAAGAAAGAAATACAATTATAAAAATGAAAAGGTAGAAAAGGAAGAATCCCTTAGGTAAACATAAATTAGAATTGAATTTGGGAAGTTTGTCTCTGAAGCTTATAATAGCAAAAGTCAGTGTCTGATTTGATAACAAATGCCCAGATGGCAAGAGGCAAATGGGAAAAAAAAAAAAAAAACTCATGTAGGACTGCAAATGACCTGAAACTTTTTGTGCATACTGGATAAAATTAAAGGAACATGGAATATAGCTGTCAATGTGAGTAATCTTTATCCATTCTTAGTGTTCCATGGTCAAACAAGTGAAGTACAGTATATTCTTTTAAATTTTTTGTATGAAACACTGTCGATGATAGACTCAGACAATGATCGAGTCAGATACACAAATATGATGCTCATACCTAGGGGAAAACAAATTGATAGTATAATGTACGTATATAGCATGGGAAAAACCCTGTAACATGCTTGAAGCTGATGATAAAGTAAGGATAAAGTATTTAATCTGTTCTGTCACTGTACAAAGTATACTTCAGTTGTGATCTTTTGGGCCATTTATCTCCATATGAAATGAATATGACATTAATATAGCTAAAACTTTATGACAATAAATGAAATTATTTTTATAGTAATTCTGCATGCAGAAGCATCAAGAGGTGTGAAGTGGATATTTTTGGAAAAATATATGCATGTACATTATACTGTTTGTTTGGAAAGCTATATTACAGATTTGCATCCATTTGTTTTATTTTATTTGCCTTATTCCTTGTTTAAATGTTGTAGGATTAGGAGACTAGATACCAATAAACAGGCACATGTGAGAATGCAGTTTTACAACTATGAAAAATATTAATTGTTTACATTTTAATAGAATTAGATAAACCATGTACCAACTATAAATGCCTTTTGGATGCTAGAAAACAATAGATATGTATACTTCTCAGTCTTAGAAAGAAAAATTTGCCTGGCTTTGGTTTCTTTACTTCTGCTTACTGGATCTAGCAAACTACATTTGAATTCTGAACACAGATTTTAGGTCCTATATTTGCATGCTTTTTCCATGTATGCATGGGGTTCTCCTACTACATCCCCAAAACATAAGCAGGTTCATTTAGTCAACCAATTAGCATCTCTTAATTGGCCCTAATATATGTGAAAGTAAGTGCACATATGTGCATATTCATCAATAAACAGGCACCCTGTCTAAGGTTGTTTCCCCCTTTTTGCCCAGAGCCACCATAGTAAGTCTTCCTTTTTCAAAAAAACATGCTGAAAACTAATGGATGGATGAGAAGAATCTCTAAAGGCTGATGAAATGAAGTATTCTGCTTGAAGTACCAACCATATCTATCGGATTACATCTTGCCTGAAGAAGGGGCCTGAGTTGCCTTGAAAGCTTGCACATTGTAATCTTTTTAGATAGCCAATAAAAGGTGTAATTTTGCTTGACTTTTCACTACAACCATATCTATAAATTTAAGTAATTTCTGTATCAATCTTTGAGTTTTTCTTAACCACAGGAACTTTTCTCCCCGACCACATAGTACCTTTTAATTTCAACATACAAAAATACTCTGCTCTTCCATTATTTCCCATTTATATTACAGTGATTCCCTTCCTACTGATAGGTTTAACAGAACTGGCTGGTACCAGCATCCTGGCATATGGTGGAACATTACCATTCAACTGCCTGAACTTCATGAGTTTCCTGTTTATTACAGAATTGCCTTTAACATCCTGCTATTCATCTATAAATACTGAAAAATATTACCTTCAGAACACTTCTTATTGTTGCTTTCCATTTATAAACTTGTTTGCTAAACTTTTAATCTTTAACTCTCTCTTAAAGCTTGTCTGTGATGTTGCTTAGCCCCAATATTCTAACAATTAGTCTACTTGAAAACATAAGACTTCCATGTCCGTAAAAACCAAAACTGTATGCATTTACATACAGATTGTTCTACACTGTCAAAATATATTCCGACTGAATTTATTTACTGACCCAATGTCAGACTCGTATGGGAAATCTGTCCCTGAAGTGGATGGATTTCAAAGTAACACAGCTTACTCACCTTCCTTTCTTCGTGCATCCCTCATGACACACCATCCCTCATGTCTGTGTCTTTTTGGATCCTACCACTATAAATCTCAAGCTAAACAGCAAGTAGTTATATCAAAGTAAAAAACATTTTCCACCTCTCTAAGCAAATTTATAGCTAATAAAAGGGGAACCAGGCAATACATCAACCTTTTAATATTTTTTACACCAGCCACAATATTTTAAAACCTATAATACAATGATACTTTTTATGCACCTCTGGTGCATAAAAAGTATTAAGTAAATTCAGGTAATAAAGTCATTTAATCTACTTATAATGCTATAATAGGGATAAATCCCCAGCACAAGTAGAATTCTAAATTCACTTCTTTTAAGTATGGAGACCTCAAGTTCAGTCCTTGAGGGATGCAGGCATTTTAGTTTTTTTTTTTTTTTTTTTTTATAAAATTTTTATTTTCGAAACCTGTAACATTACATGCTACTCATTCAAACAATAATAACTTAACAGGAACAACCATTTGAATACAATGGAGAAAAACAAAAAAGCAAAGCAAAAAAAACTCCATCCCAGGAGAAACAGAAAAACATAGACATGAGCAAAAATGAAAAATATGACCAAGTGATTAATAACATAAGAGAGTCAATCACACGCTCAATGTGTTTTATTCTAAAATAATATTAATTATTGCCATGTTTTAAGAAGTCTTTGGACATACCCTCCTAAGAGAGAATTTGATGTTTCTAATTTGAGGAAAAAAACCATTGCTTACCCGCTGAGTTATAAAGGGTGAACTGGGATTCTTCCAGTTGATGATAGTAGCATAGTACAGTCTAAATTGTGCCATTGGTACATTTAACAAATTTAAACAAGATAAATGCAATTAATAGAAGATCTTTTGTTGAATTATGGGATGTTTGTTGTGTATAGAAGTAGAGTGTATTCTATATATGGCCAATTTCCACCCCTTTTCTGATATGCCAATTGAAAGGTCCCTTACTTACTGTTGCCTAGGATCTTTGAAAGGTAATTTCATTGAAATACTTTTATATATTATTGAAACACTCCCTGAGCCTTCATCAAGACTATCCAATATGGCCTCTGGGATTGACATGGGAGACAGATGTGTAAAGTTCAATAGGTTTCTTTTAACAAAATTTTTAATTTACATATAGGAAAATTGCACAGCTGGAAAGTTAGATTTGGGGCATAATTGTTCATAAGATGCAAATATGTGGTTAATATAAAGATCACTGAAGTGTCTCAATCCCTAGCGTTTTCCACAAGTTAAACACTGAGTAGGTTTGAGTAGGTGGAATAAGACAATTATGGTATCTAGGAGCAACAGTTAAGAGCTGTTCTACCTTGGAGTAAGTCCTGCATTGGTTTCATGTTTCCCCCCCCCCCCCCAAACATTTAAACACATTTCCAGAAACTATGCCTCTGTTTCTCAAAACTCTAAACATAACTGAAAAGATTTCTCTTGCAAAATGAAACATGGCACTCAAAAACATGTTCTCTCTTCTTTGAGCCGATTTCTTCCACCAAAACAATACACACAGCTATATGCTTATATCTTGCAGAACATCAAATAAACACTGATGTGATAAATTCAAAACACTAACATCAAACAAAGACCAGCAAAGAGGACTAATTTAAGAACATTTCTGTTAGGTAGAATGCCCAATGGGTGCGGGGCAGTCTTTTTTTTGCCTTGGAACCCCTGCAGCAGGAGTTTTTATTTTTTCTATCACCCCTACCATCAGATGTTACATTTTTTATTCTTTAATGTTGTTGCCCAATCTTATTTGGTTTTCTTTTCTGGTCACTTTGTTTTTGTTGTGTAATAAAGCAATCTGAGCTACATTATTTTCATGAAAAAAATGTTGTATAAATAAATGTTATTTTATATACACAAATATTACAGGATACACATTTTACTGTAAAGCTACATAAATTTAACACAAAACCTTACGGTATAGGGTACACTTCTGTTGAGCACTGCAGATAGCCATAGAAGCCATAAAGGTAAGGTATACTGTAATTACTGTAGAGAATTACAGCAAAACTGCTCATTCTCTTCTCTAAAGGCCTAGAAAACTGAAGCTACTTGAAACAGCTCAAATTTGGCTGGACTTGCTGCCCAGTTTCAGTCATGGTTAGGCCATGATTGAGCATATGGTACAAAGTTACATGTATTGCATTGGTAATATTGGCTTGCCTTTGCCTTCATCCTCTTCTTTTTCCTTTTCCTCCCCATCTTCTTCCTCCTACTCTTCCTCCTCCCCCAGTTCTTATTCCTTCTCTTCTCCCTCCTCGCCCTAGAGGTTTTACCATGGCCTGCTAAGCCTCCTCTTCCTTTCTGTCCTTGCTGCTCCAAACTCTTGCCTAAAACCTATATAAGTTACTTGAGGCCTCTTTTATACCCTGACAAATGACTGAATTATTCTTCCAATTGAGTTTGCACAGATGCAACATGAGTGAGACTGATTGGTAATCAAGATAGCCAGTGTTTCTAGATGAACAATGTGGGCTAAATGATGCAGCGTGTGTTTAGAGATTTGAAAAACTGTGATTTAGAATGATATTTAAATGAGACCATTGGAATTGTGCTTAGAGTTTAGAAGTTTGGAGTAATGTTGTTGACACATGAGCTACACATTTCCAGAATTATGTGCATAGTTCCATCTTTTGTATGAACAAAATGGGGAAAAACTGTAAGTAACTGGTGGACAATTAAACTGAAAGGGATTCCAGTTTCTTGTTCCAACCCAGTTGCTTAATTAGAATCCAATGTTTGCCAATAAAAGAGTTCATTATTTAATTATTATTTAAATCCATGACATAAGTGTATTCCTACATCATCCAAATAATTTGTGGACCAGAGCAGATTACTAATTTTGGCTTTCACTTTATTACTCTTACATTTCTATCTAAAGGTTATATTAAAACAATACTTCATAATGGTTTTGGTGGGCTGGCGCCCTGCCCGGGATTTGTTCCTGCCTTGCGCCCTGTGTTGCCAGGAATTGGTTCCAGTAGACCCCCATGACCCTGTGTTAGGATATAGCAGGTTGGATAATGACTAAATACCTGGTTGACTTCATAATGGACACACGCACATGGGTGGAAACGTGACCAAGATAGATGGTTAACTGCTGGCCCCTTTGTTATTTGCTGCTCACTGTTAATTGCAATCTGGTTAAGAAAACAAGAACTAAATAAACACATAGAATGCAGCTGTTTAACAACACTAAAACAAGCAGTTACAAGTAGGGAATCCAAACACGCAAATAAAGTAAGATGGAGCACCAAAAATGTTATATGAGCAAAAATTGCCTTAACAGCAATAACTGGCTTCTAATTATGATGCTGGACTGGAGCAAAATCCTGTAGCAACTACAGTCTTCTTGGATCAAACCTGTAGACTCCAGTGCTTTTCTTGCATACTTGTTACCCTGGTATACATACTCTTGTAAACCCTACATCAAGGCCCCAAATGTGATGAGTTGCACATGCTCTTGAGGCACAAATCACTGGAGAGTGACGCTGCGGTTTCCAAGCTACGAATCAGGCACCACAGGCTAAACCAGTTTCTTCTCACCAAGTGCACTGTGTCAGTGTTGATGGAACCTGGGGATGCAGAGGCAGGCAGCCTAACAGCGGAAAGTGTTAGTGAACACAGAGCTGCAGCAGCAAAAAACAAGATGTCTCTAAATATGTTCTTACCTGGTTTACTTCTCGAGCTTACAACTCTATAAGAACATTTGTAAAAGGAAATGCACAGCTATATGCACGAATATATTTTAAATCTTAAATAAATGAGAAAAACAAAACTACTAAACAAGGAGGGGGATAATTAAATCTGAGGGAATATCCTTCCTTCATAGACATTCACGTGTTACCAGCAAACAAACAAACAACACTTTTATTACTGTCTTGACATTTTGCCATATTTTCGC
The DNA here is from genome assembly GCA_026402145.1 of Polypterus bichir lapradei. Classification (NCBI taxonomy): domain Eukaryota; kingdom Metazoa; phylum Chordata; class Cladistia; order Polypteriformes; family Polypteridae; genus Polypterus; species Polypterus bichir. The sequence goes on from JANRMT010054138.1 coordinate 9,278, forward strand.
TAATATTTCTTTCGCCTTTTTATTGGCTGTAGGCAGATCAACTTTAAAAGATGCATTGCCACCACATACTGAAGCAGAGAGTGTTTCTAACATCGAGCTTTTTTATTGCTGTTTAGTAGTTCACCAAATAAACCAAGACACGTATATCCCAACTCGAATTAACTTGCAAATACACGCCAATGGGGAGAAATTTCGAATAAAAGGACACGACGTAGAACGCATATATGTTGCGTAGGGAGATGGCGAACTCTTACTTTCCTGTTCAGAATTGGATCTGTCAAGTGTCAATTAAATTACAACACATTACTCAGAATCGTGATTGGCGAAAGTATGAAACCGTCAGCTTTAGCGGTCCACAATTGGACAATGGAGCGCTAGGGCGGGCTCTATGGGCAATGAATGGGGAAATAGGCGGAAGTAAGCGTGGGGTGAGAGTGACTCGTGTAAGTGTTGAGGTAAGTTAGAAAATTGCTTGTTGACGTTGGTTAGTAACTGTTTTTTAAGAACCTGTCAACATTGCAGGTAGAGAATCTGAATACGAGTTGAGTGGTTGAGCCAAACGACTATACGTCAAGCTTTTTTAATCTAACGAAAGGAATTCGATTGACTTACGAAGTAAGGGAGCATTTTGTTAATATGTATCAGTTGTTACTTACAGGGTTCAAATGATATAATTATGTTGATATTCTTGGTTAAATGCTATTAAGTAACAGCTATAAATACAGCCGTTGTATTCACACATATGTCTTGCTAGTCCTTGTTTCGGTTTACATTTAGCCCCTGTAAGCTCCATTTGCGGTTTGTTTTAGAAATATGTCTGTTGTCTTGTCACTGTCAATTGCATTGTCGTTGTACTGCATTGCTGCAGTGATAGAAAATTGTTGGTACATTTTCAGAAAGAGTACACCTCTCGCCAGCGGCTGGAATTTGATCGGGGTGGGCAGTTGACATTTTGAGACAATTGGATAGGCTAAAATACACGCGTACGACTCCAATGCATATGTTAGATCGTTATTACTGTTTAAAGTGGTTTATACATTAAATAAAAAAAAAGCCGTACGATTATGACGAATGTACAAATATCCATGTGACTGTTATATAGTTTCAATAAGGAATATTCGTACCGTCTGAAACATATGTTTTTGACCTCAAGGAAATGACTGTACAGACCGAACGGTCGCAGCCCTCTTATGAGGTTATTCATGGTGTCCTTAACTTTGGCACAAAGAACAAATCCACGTTTGCCATTATGTCATCTGGTTCATTGGCGGCTGAGAGTGTGCGTAGCTCAGTGTGCCATGTGACGACTGGCTCCGTGTTCAAAAGTAGACAGCGCTCTTGCCCTGCTGATAGCACAGATACTGATTCCCTCGACCCAGAACTGGAAGAACCGGTTGGAAGGATCACAATCTTAATTTTGTTGAGTTTTAGTCTTGAAGGTTATGTAAGGTACAGTTACCAACACAACATTCTAAGTTTTTATGCTTAAAGATGATTATTTGAAAGTTTTCATACCATCAAGGTCTTTGCTTGGAGGTTGGATTCATTTTAAAAGTAATTTATGTAAACCGTACGTTTTACCAGTGAAGCCCAGTGAACTGGTATAATATGATGGCTCTGGGACTTTCTCCAGAAGACTTCCGTCACAAAAAACATATTAAGTTTTTAGATAGGGCTTAATTTGGGAAAGTTAATTAAGAAAGTTTTCACCCTGAACTATTGAAAGAAACACTAATAAAACCAAATCAGTAAATCAGTTTTTTTTTTTTGATTTATGTAGTCAATATGGGGTACACCCTCAGTGTTATGCAAAAAAGATCATGTGTACTTTTTTTTTTTTTTTAAAATAATTCTTGACCTTGATGTTGTAGAATTACCATGCTTCCAATGTTTTTATTGTTGTTAGGTCTCTGGGTCAAAGTTATGTATCTCAGTTTCATCACTAGTTATGAAAAGCTTCTTAAATGTTTTCTTGTTCAGATTCATTAGCTTGCTTGTGGTGACATATCATTTCAAGATTCAACATTGTAGCCACCCTCGGTGCATTGATCTTACTTATGTTTAATTGCTCCTGAAGAATGGGTTTAGCGGACCACAACTATTCTCTATAGAACCTGCCATCTTGCACACTTTCATTCTTTGGTTCTCCATTATTTCCTGTTTTCTGTCAAAGGTCATTTCCAAGAGAGATCCTACCATGATAAAATTCTGACTGTGGAACTGATCCTGACACGCGTTGGTTAGGCAATAAATGAATCTCTGAAAGTCTATTGTTTCCTAATGTTAGAAATTCAGAAATAACATGATGATTGATTTTTGCAGTTTTTAGTGCCTCTATTGATTTGATACTGAAACATGAAGCGAGTGACTTGAGCATGGGAAAGGTGCTATATAAATAAAATTTATTATTATTGACATACATCACAAACCACACATCTTAGAAACTTGTAGTACATAATTTTTACATAGGGAGCTAATTTTTCCACTTCCACTTCCAAGATAAATGCTGCAGAATACCCCTTTAGAGGAACAGTTTGTCCAAAAATGGCATTTTTTTATGTTACTTACCCCATGCAGTTTGTAGTGTTGGCTGAAAAAATTTCAGTCTCATGTTTTCATGACATAACAAACTTTCTGACAGAATGGGTGTCTAATGCTGAATCACAGGAAATATTATCAAAAAATGCTAATGAAAAAATCTAATGCCAGTTGTGTTGTGTCATCAGCCTGTCAAGACATCCAGTCATGAGCTCACAACTGACAAAACACATGAATCTTGTGGTAAAATCTGGTTAAATAAATCCTTCTGGAAAATCAGAGTAGTGAGCGAACATGTAACACATTCACATGTGATCAATCTTTTGAATTTAAGACTGGACTTTTGCCAGTGAAAGAGGAGGAGAGACAGGTCTTCGGTTCAAAAGCTGAATATCATGTGAATGTCTTACCTGTTCGTGCACTGCTCTGATTTTCTAGAAGCATTTATTTAACAATATTTTAGCAAAAATGCACTTGTTTTGCCCATTGTGAGCATACAACTGGATGAATTGACATAGGGATGGTGAAACATGAGTGACGTGATTATTTTTTTTAAGACATTTTATATTTTTTGGTGTGGTCCAGTGTTGGTCTCCATAGATGCCCATTCTATTAGAATGTTTATTACCCCTGCTTCCTCACAGGTGGTGCAGTGGTAGTGCTGCTGCTTTGCAGTAAGGAGACTGTGGAAGATTGTGGGTTCACTTCCCGGTTCCTCCATGTGTGGATAGCGCTTTGAGTACTGAGAAAAGCGCTATATAAATGTAATGAATTATTATTATTATTATTACCCATGAAAGCATGGGATTAACATTTTTCTTGGCCATCACTACAAACCACATTGGGTAAGTAACATATAAAAATATTTATGTTTTGGGTGGAGTATTTCTTTAAGGTTGAAGTGAAAAACTATTAGATCACTTCTCACAACTTCAACATAGGCTGCTAGTTCTTATTCACTGAGGGTTTGCAAAATGATTTTAAAGTTACCTTTGAAGGTTCTCAAGTTGGTACTGTGATTCACACTGATAGATGAAATATGTTTGCTTTGAAAGAGAAAAACAGCTATTGTACTGTCTGTTTTGTTATAATTTGTTTTTCAGTGTGTTGCAAATGTTCATGGGATGTAGGAATGTTCTTCTAGCAAGACTTAATATTCAGTCTGTATATGTGCAGCAAGCCACTTATTAGTGTAATTGAGTACAGCAACTTTAAAACCTTCAAAACTGCAACTTTTTATTATTTTTGGGCAAGCTATTTTAAAACTGAATGGCTTGATCTCATTAAATTTTTTTCATCAGAATCAGAATTCACTTTATTACCTATGTACATTAAAGTGTACTAGGAATTTGTCTTGATAGTATTAGGGCGAGAAAGAATACAACATATAAATATATGAATATATATGAAGGTAAAATATAAAATGATAAAATTATGATGCATCATACAAGGGCAATACAAAAAAAAAAAGCGTAGCATTAAAGTGCCCAGATGTACAGGTATATATAGATACTGAGAAGCTCAGACCTAATTAGTAAGAACAATTGCACATGGGAAAAAACTGTTTAGGTGATTGGCTGTTTTAGCTTTTACTGGACAAAGACTTTTGCTGGACGGAAGTCTTTGGAACAGGTGATGCCCTGGGTGAGTCGGATCAGCAGTGATCTTTGTGGTCATCTTCCTTACCCTGGACTCATATAAAACTGCAGTTTGCAGTAAGTTACAGCCTACAATCATTTCACAGGCTTTGATGATATGTTGCAGAATTGCCTTAGCCTCAACAGATGCTGTCAGAGTGGACTCAATGACGGCCGTGTAGAATTAGACAATATCGCTTGAGGAAGATTGAATTTCCTCTGCTGACTCAAAAAAAATAATCTCTGTTGGCCTTTCTTAATAATGCATATGATGTAATTGTCCCACTTAAGGTTTGGTGACAGCACAGTGCTCACAAACTCAAATGCTTCTGTCATCCCAACATCTGAGTCATTTATTGCAAGTGATAGGTAAGAAAGTGACAGTTTCTTGAAATCAATGCTGAGTTTTTTATCTGTATATGGACTCATTATTATTTGAAATGAGGCCGAAAGTCATTTGCAAATTTAAGATTTTTGACAGATGAATTGTCAGAGGTACAGTCATTTGTATAACATGAGAAGAGTGGTGGGTCAGATATGTATGTGCCCAACTGTACGTACTGTTTGCTATCTGTAAAAAAGTCTGTGATCCAATTTTCGATTAAACTAGGCAGGTTGAACTGGGTGAGTTTCTTATGTAGGAGCTCTGGGATGATTGTATTGAAAGCAGACTTAAAGTCCACAAACTGATAGGATAGGAGTTGATAGGAGTTAAAGCACGTTATTAAACATGGGTTTCACGGTGCAGTGATTGTGTGTGACCTTCGATGAAATTATTTATTGCAGCAGTACTCAGGGGCGGCTCTAGGCTTGCGGCGACTCTGGGCAGAGGAAGAATCGGTGGCCCCTTCACCCGCTGATGTCAATATGGTATCTTATGCACGGTGGATGGCCACATCCATTGCGGACACTGCATAGCCGCCTCGTGCTCATGACACAAGCATTTAACTTTTGCCGAAATTTGTCGCTGCGTTTTTAGCTGTGTTGTTATTTTCTCTTTCTGTCTTATATACAATATATATTGGCATAGCCGCCCCTGCGGTCCTTGTTTTTCTTTGTCCAAGTAACCGATCGCCATACATTCAGCTCTGTAATAGATGTTAAGCCATCTGTAAGCTTAGAGCGCCGATTCTTCAAAACGTTTAAGGAACATTGAACTATCTTCGTAGTACATGTTTAATTATTCTATCCTTCACGCCAGTCCCAGTGAAGAATATAGATTATTTAAATGAAGCTAAAGTTTTATCTGTATAATATAATAAACATATTTTGCTGCATTTCATCTTAAAAATGATATCGTCATCATATGTAAATACGTGCTTTATAAAGTGGCCCAGGTTGTGTAATATTATAACTGTAGTGCAAGTTTACAATGGGGTGATTGTACTTACAAGTACAAACAGTTCTACAAGGAGCAATTGATTGAGTGTGTTTATAGTTCTTGGGATAAAACTGTTTCTGAACCGTGAGGTCCGTACAGGAAAGGCTTTGAAACGTTTTGCCGTGGCTGAGGTAGCGTGTCCTTGATACTGTATACCGATGATTCTCTTTCCGATCAGCTGCTGCTGTGATTCAAACTCGGATACAGTGATATAAATACTTTGAGTGGTGCAGTGAGAATAATACGGAAAAAGATGATCCGCTGTGGCAACTCTTAATGGGAGCAGCTGAAAGAAGAAGAAGAAGGTGCAGTGAGAGTAACAACGCTAAAGCAGTTATGGTATTTGGAATACTATGGCTTTTCCCTGGACCATTATATTGTTACAAGTTAATTACAATCAGATGCATTACACTAATAAACAATATGCGGTTAGTTTCAGTGTATTTATAAAGCCAGGAAAATAAGGAGTAACCACACAGGAACAGTAGCATTGCTTTTTTTTATTTATTTATTTATTTATTTATTTATTTATTTATTAATTTTATTACAATCCATACAAAGCAATCAAGTTTTTACAAAGAGAAAAATTAAGAACAGATCGATCCCCACCCCTGAGAGAGAGAGCAAGCCAAACGGCGTTAAATTTAAGGCTTGTAAACATACCTAAATTAATAAATTCTCTGTGCCTTATGAACTTATTTTAAAATATTACTGATTAGATCCTGCCATGTTTTGAAAAAAGTCTGTACAGATCCTCTAACTGAGTATTTGATTTTTTCCAACATCAAATAATATAACACATCGGTTTCCCACTGACTTAAGAGTTTGGGTTCTTCCAGTTTATGATAATAAGTCTACGTGCCAAAAGTGTAGTGAATGCAATCACAATTTGTTTGTCTTTCTCCGCTTTAAACCCATCTGGAAGAACACCAAACACAGCTGTTAATGGGTTTGGAGGGATTGTGAGTCCAAGGCTATCTGAAAGGTAATTAAAAATGTTTGTCCAGAATAA
>JANRMT010054139.1:0-23449 GCA_026402145.1 Polypterus bichir lapradei
AAAATATAATTACATTTCAATAAGGAATCCATTCATTCTTTCTGCGAGATCTGGTTTTCTTGCCCACAGGTGTATCGGGAGCAACGGCAGCAGGGACCGAGGCAGAGACAGCAGAGGCAGAGACCCCGTCCGGGGCAGAAGTTTTGAAACTCTCTAGAAGCTCTCTCGTGTCGATGTTCGGCACCGCAGAGGTCGGAATGTTCAATCCGGCCAGGGCCTTAATAAAATCTTTCCAACCCCTGGGTCTCCGATAGGACGGTATGTTGTGACGGGCGGTTAAGTTTTGCATTAGATCGACCATATTCGTACCGGGTAAAGGTTCTCCGCGAAACACAAACTCTCCCAAGTCATTCCAGTAGGTTGTATTAGGGTGATGCGACATTTTCTGTAAAATAATTTCGGTATATTTCTTTGATTTATCCGGAGCACTTTTCAAAATCTCGTCATAAACCCTTTCTTCCGCGGTACTAGGAGCCAGTTTGAGAGCTCCCGACTGTTCCTCCTGGCTCTCGTCAGGCAGCAATAACGTCAGATATCCGGTTTGTTTATCCGCTTTTTTCACAAAGGTCAGGTATCTTTGTAAGGCGGTCGTATAAAGTTTTACTTTTGCGTCGGCGCTCAAGTCATCGCGTTGCAGTATGAGTTTCATTTGTTTATCCAGTTCACTTTCCGTAGCGCTTAAAAGGTCGGTGGAAGTTGGGGCTTTCTGATGCCATTGAGCCAATTGTTGTTGAGGGACCAGGTACATCTTGCGCGTGTATTCCATATTTATAATCTCGATCCTATTAAACTAGTAATGAAAGGAATAGCGGCGCTTAATAGGGCTCCGAGAAACCCTCCTTTCTGATTTAAAAGGGCTTTTTTCTTTTTAACAGTGAGTTTTTTATCACCGAGTTTTTTAACGGAGCAACGATGCTTCTTCAGTAACTTGAACTGTCTGGAAGTCAGGGGTACGTGGCCTTTTAAAGTATTGAGAGCTATTTCGGCCAGAGCGTGAATGAAATCATCCGGAGCCTCGCTCAACAGCACTTTTCTTCGGCGACAAGAGACCCTGTGCAGGGTCTTGAGCAGAGGGAGATTTCTTTTTATTCTGGTCGACATGCCGGTTCTTTCTCAAATACTCGGGAAATCATCAGTCTTTATCTTTTTACGACGTAGGCCACAGGCCAGTCGGGAGGAAACAATCCGGTACGTAAACGAAATTCGTCAGGCGTCTGGGCTTTCAGATCCACCAACAGATAGCCGTAAGGGGTTCGCGTAACGTCCTCAAAGGCCTCCAAGAAAAATTACACCCTACCGGGGTACATTTGACGCGCTAAATTCGTAATTTGCAGCTTATCTCTCGGGTTTTTAAACAGGGTGATATAATTGGTGTTCAGATTTATCGTTCTACTTTTCTTGCCTTGAAAAAATAAATTTTGGACCAAGTAAATGATGGACAAATTCCGGTGATGAGTATATTTTGTGAAGGCCCTTTCTATCTCTTGGCTATGGCTCGCCTGTTCCATCAAATCGTCGACGATCGCCAAGTTCATTCGGTCAGGCGGTAGTAGTTCATCGTCGCTTAAGGAGACGGGTAACCCCTCGAAAAATCTGATATTGGGAAACTGGGCTAACAGTTCGTCGTACAGAGTCTGCCAGCAGCTATAAAACCAGACTATATTGTCAGGGCGGCGAGAAAGCACACGGTCCGCGTGCTCCAAAAGCTTTTTCACATAATGTGATTTACCCGAACACGAGGGTCCCGAGACTATTTTTGAGAACGGATGCTGAAGTCTAACGTCAAAACCCTCTTTAGTATCCATAGGGGAGAGATGTGAAATCGGGCAAAAGAACCCTTTTGTTGTACACCACTCTGAATCTTTTTCTGAGTGGACGATTTTGCAACATCAGGTTCTTTTTGTTCCTATGAATCTGCGTGCCGTGAACCGTTATTTCTTTCGTGACATCTTGTTCTACAAAACTACGCACTAGATCCATTAATGAGTATAGGTTTACCGTTTGAACCGTTTCGTGATTGAGAGTAATGCCCTTGACTTTCATGCAGACCTTGCCTTTGAACGTTTTGTACGCGTACGTTTTCGGACCCCCGGAAACAAATTCTTCTATGAAGTCGTCAGGATCTAGTTCGCTGGTGAGTTCACCTAAATAGTCCCCGAGGGGCGGAGTGTACTGGCCAGGCGATGCTGTGAAGATAACAGAATCTGTATCATGATACAGAATCCTCAGTCCTAAACGATCCAACAATTCGTACAATTCTAACTGGGCATAGGCCGTGGTGAAAGCGGCGATCACCACATTGACGGGTCCGGGTACAACGTATCTATCATCGGCATACCTCCACTGCACTTGAGCAATTTCGTCGCTGATAAAGCCAAAATAGGAGACCCGATACACGTCCGACAACAGGTAATCGAAGAATTCTTGGGTGTGTGTAACAAACGTCGTGGTCAGCTGATTAGGTTTCTGACCGAATTTTCCCCAAAGAGAATTCAGAAATAGCTTGGAAAGTTGTCTCTTAGCGGGGTTGGAGGCTATGTTTACACTCTCCAATAATACGCCTTCTTTTAAGAAATAGTTGTTCACATAGCGCCGGCGGGAGGCTTCATCCCGGGCCCAGGAGGGCCATCCCGAAGCCTCCTGTTTGCCTTTCAGATGAATTTTGATGTACTCGGAAAATAAATCGGTGATACTCTGTTCGTAATGCCATATCTCATGAATCTTTAAAACTCTGTACCCTTTATCTAAGGCCTTGAGTATCTCGACGCTGCACCAGGTTCCCGTTAAAGACCTTTCCCGATCGTTGTGACGGCAAAGGCCGGTGGACGTCTGGCTTTCTGCGCACGTACGACACAGAACGAACATCAATTTATCACAAATTCTTAAAGGGAGGACCGGAAAGTACAATTTGCGAGGGGCTAACACGGTGATTTTAATGAGCCCAAAGTATTTCTTAAGATCGCCAAACTCCTGGAAAACAAGTTTCGGATGGCCGATCGGATAGGTTTTTGTTTTGTTGACGTAAGGGTACAGACTCGTAAAATCGTAATAATGCATTTGTTCGTCATCTTGAACCTTATGATATAATTTGATCGCGTTGGTGCACCCTCCATACAGGGCGTCACGGGGATTGATAGGTTCAGGAAACTCAAAGCGTCTTAAGAAATCCTAAAGCTCCGAGTCCTCTTTTTTCATGCGTTCCCATTGATGTTCCCAAAGGACTCTCACCGTCAGATTAAATGTTTCACGCAAATTCTTGAGTTTGTCGTCAAACGTTTGAAACAATTCGGCATAAGGAGCCCCGGTGAGAGGATGTTTGGCTTGGGCCTCGTAGCACTCTGGACATCCGTGATAAAAGCATCCGGCGAACTCAAAGGCCGTCGGGACTCCCTGAACTTGGGTGTAACCGTCTAAATAAAAGGAACCCATCTTGACTTCGCCGTGATTCAGGGCGTGCCGAATGTTTATTTTTTCCTTTTCGGAAAGAAACATCAGCCATTGAATAGAAGCATTAGAATAAGCTTTGTGAGTGCTTTTGTAATGGTCACTAGGAATGATTCCGATTGCATTATCGGGCATGCAGTTTTGTCTGTACATGGACAGGCAGAGAGAAGCTAGGGTCATACACTGAAAAGGATCGATATTGCCGATCCTCAGCACTTCCTGTCTAAATTTCATGCACGCCGTTCTCAAAATAACTACGTCGTTTCGACAATAGTAGGCCATTTCTTGTTTAAAGTTGAAGGTACCGCTTTTAATCGATTCGTACCAAGACAAAAACTCCTGTCTTTCCTGGCTCATCATGTGCTCAAAACCGTAATATTTAGGCTCGGGGTACGGTCCGATGTAATTTTGATTTTCAGCGGTGTTAAAGAAATGGGGAAAGTACCCTTTTTGAGCCTGGAATCCCAGGGCTTTGGGCATACTGCTCAGTTTCATAGGCAAGAAGTTCAACGAATCGATAAATCTCAAGTTATAATCTTCTTCTATAAAGCACATTAGTTTACACCCCTGAGATGTAACAGACAGTGTTTGTCCGTTCTCGACGAGATATTTCAAAATGAAATAGCTGTCATACCCCTTAGAATTGTGAGCTATGAACGTGTAATCTTCGTATTTCGGACATCGATATCTGTGGAAAAACTTTGCCACGCAATCCTCACCGGCCCGACTCCAAGATTGACCGTTCCAATGCATGCAGTGGATGTAATTGGGGATGTGGATTCCGTCATCTTGACGGCACTCAAAATCGTAGAACACATAGTTTTCTTGGAGCGGTCTTTCCGGTAAACTTTGAATAAAACACTGGTGATTTTCATCCGACTCTTCCACGACCGCTCTACAAACGCGGCAGTGTTTGGGTCGACACTTGTGAGGTTTTGACTCGGCATTCACCACGTATTTCTGTTTGCATAGGGCGCAGACTTTCTGGGTATCGCAGAGACTTTCAGACCGACGCGTCTTTTCGTTAAATGTCCGTGTTTTGTGGCATTTGAAGCAAAACCTAGATCGACAGAATCGATGGCAATCGGAACATCGAATAGCTTCCCCGTCAACCGAGCGACAGTCTGTAGATAAACAGACGTTGCAGTGCTGCTCGCAGCGATGTTGTGCCGGATCAGAATAGCCCGTGTAGCAGAAATCGCAGATGTAGGAAAAACCCAGAAAACCTATTAGATTCAAAATACCGTAATAATGCTCACGGTGCAAAAACAAGAAAGCCGTCTTTGGATTTTGGCCCTGGGACGTTTCAAATTTTAATAGAGTGTTAGCGTTCGGTTCCCGGTACCAAACGATAATTTTAATACCCATGAGCCTCTCAAATTTTTCTACATCTGAAAACGTTACTTTCTGATCCGTAGATAACCCGACCCTGACGTGCAATCGACGACCCTCTTGTTCACACAATTTCTGATTGCTTCTGAATCTGTCGTTTAATACAGCCAGCAATCCCCTGGCAAAACAGCACTGATCATCCGGGTTGAAAGAGACCCATAGGTGCTTTCGTTTCTTTTGAACGATTACATCGTTGAAAAGGGTACAGGCTTTACGCCTCGGACCCCCTCCTCCAGCCGGAACCCTGACTACCTGGACGATTAACGTCAGACTAGAATTGGCTAAAATAGTGGCGTGACTTTGGAGAAGTAACTCAATTTGATGAAAAAAGTCCTCGACAGAAAGCGTCCCCACCGGGGTTAGGGAAAAAACACCCGGGTTGAGAGAGTCGGCACGTAATTCTAGCTGGACTAGATCCTCAGGATTCAAAGTGCTGGTAAAACTGTCTAAAAGGTGCTGAAGGGTCTCGTGCATATGATGAAATACTTGGGCGAATGAATCCAGTGCGTAGGCCTCGGAAATATTGAAGCGGTGCCCAATCTCGATATTGTTAAATTTTGGACGCTCCGTGATAGACAAATTATTTAATCGAGAGGTAGACGGTTGTGGAGAGCTTACTGGCGACTCTGGAGATGAAAGATTCTCCGTATGCGAGGTAGACGGATGTGGAGAGTTTACGGACGGCTCTGGAGACGAAGGATTCTCCGTATGCGAGGTAGAGGGCTGTGGAGAGCTTACTGGCGACTCTGGAGACGAAAGATTCTCCGTATGCGAGGTAGACGGATATGGAGAGTTTACGGACGGCTCTGGAGACGAAGGATTCACCGTATGCGAGGTAGAGGGCTGTGGAGAGTTGGTTTCGAGACTCGAGTTTACCCGGGACAAATTAGGTACACCCGTTCCCGTCTGACGATGTCGGGGTGAATACCCGACTCTGTTAAGGCCTTAACAGGCGAGTGTTGAAGAAGGGCATTACTGGGCCCTGAGGTAGGTGATGTACACATTGTACGTGAGGTAGAAGGTTGTGGGGATATTACATTCGTGTGTAGGGTATGAGGCGCTGGTGAAGCGGCTGAAGACGATCTGGCCTGAGAAGAGGTATTCTTCAAAAGCTCCAGCAGAGCGTTAACTACGTCTATTTCATCAGAATTTAGAACCTGAAGCGCGTTGTCAATCAGGTCAAAATTGTTGATCGGATGTGTCACGGGGAATGGTGATTGAACAATTTCAGGAGATCGTGGAGGGGTCGGGATTTTAGGGGGCTTTATAGAATATTCGAGGTTATCAGACATCTCTTTTAATAGTCTCAGGTTTTCACTGGACGGTCTTTTCCTACCTTTACGCCTGGCAGGATATTCACGCTCACTGTCTGTATCACTGATGTTGCGGTCACCGTCAATGCTGTCACTGCTGTTACCGCTGCTGTCGTTGCTTTCGCTAGACCCGTTTTCATGCATGACCTAAATTGAATCAAAGGTAATAGTTATAATCACAGAGTATAATAATAATATTGATTTGCAGTCGATGTTATTTTAATGAAAAAAAAGTCATATAACACCTATTCTTTACTTTTGGGTTAGAATCCTGTAAAAAGCATGCATATACATCAAATATCTGCACATATCAGGTACGGAGCTGTACATAGGACCCTCTAATTCTACAAAATAATCCACTAACAGGCCAAGGATTTCAGTCAGCTCTTGCAGCCTTTCTCGATGCCTCTGTTCGTGTTCAGGCCTAAGGGAATAACGAGAGGCGAGGTCAGAGTGAGTCGATGTGGGCGATCGGGACCCCTGGCGGGATAAACGCCGTCTGAGGCTGTCATAGGGGCTGGGAGAAATCCGTCGTCGGCTGGCGCAGGACCTGGACGAAGGCGGGTAGCTGACCTCAGCTCAGCTCAGCGGTGTTTGTGGGGTCTTCCAGTTACGGTATTGGTTTAGACTTTCTGATCCGTTCAACAACTGAGTTAAAATACCCGGGGAGCCTGAAAAGAAAAGTTAAAGACCTTTTTTATAACATCTGGAGATACGTCTGAACCTCAGGCGTTTCTTGGATAAAACTGAAAATGACACTCACTGAGGTTGATTACCTCTGGGGAATCCCTTTGAGAAACTGTTTCGTTCTGTAAAGGATTTTCGTCTAGAAAAAAAAGAAAATGTATACGCTCTTTAAAATAACAGGCCAGACACATACACACACCCAGAGGCGCGCATTGAAAATGCCTAAGTTGTTTTAAATAACATTCCCGGAACACGCGGCCTGGCGTAGCTCAAACAAAATGCATACGCCCCTTTAAAATAACAGGTCACACACACACACACACAGGCAGGCTGATGATAAACCGAGGAGGTTTTATTACGCGGCAGCCGAATTCCCAGTTCAGACCTATAGAAGCACGGCACTATAAAAAATTCTATTTTATGGTCGCTAGACAGACTCTCGCAGATGCTAGCCTAATTGTAACAACCCGATACATTTTAACAAAGCGCCCGTGCACTCCATACAGTAAAATGGACACAAACTTTTCCAGATTAGACAAACGGCCCTGATAAATACAGGCACGTGTTATAATATTCATTTACCCTAGGATTCCACAAATAGACGAGGCTTGTAAAAACCCTGGGGCCTTTGGGTTCGACAATACTGAATGAAAATAATGACATTTTAATTTACAATGAAAGCGCGAACAAGCTGGACATTTTTGGAACTTTGTAAACACTAGGCATGACCGAGGACATACGCGCAAAGTTTGGAACATTGAAAACACCAGGTATGAACGCGCAGACAACAGCCGTTAGGAAATTTGTAAACACTTTATCGATTTAAAAAATATATTCTTACCTGTATCATCATCATCATAATGGTTCGATGAATCTATTGGAACATAATTTACTAGAAAAATAAATAAAGGATTCACCCGTAAGTTATTTTTGAAATAAAACATGATTCATGTAGACCGGCATAAAGTATTCTCGATAGGCGCTGACACGAGCACCTTAAACGGTTATTTAAGGCCTATACATTTAAAGACTGATAAATAACGCATTGAGCTAATAGCTTGCATTAAAATAAACTACATTTCACTCGGAGGTGGATTAGGCGAGATGGTCTTGGGACTGTGCACGCTATCCTGAAGCGCGCGAGACCATCCGAAGTGAAAATCACCCATGCGCCGCAGCCTGCGCGCGCTATCCAGTAAGCGCGTGCACGAGTCAAACTGGACCATGCACAGATAATCAAACCCTTGGAAGATAATCAAACCATGCACATTTTAATCAAAATTGTAAAAAAAATAATTTACCATTTCCCGAATCAGTCTCGATATAGACATCTAAACGGAAAAGACATAAGGAACCAGACTTTAAATTTTGCCTTTAGCGCGTATAATAGTTATGCATAGAGAATCATAACCATCAAAATAAATCTTACCGTGATCTTGCGGGACAACAGCTTCTGCAAAGATAGTCAGTATGAAGTCTGTTAATATCGGATTTTATCCATTACAAAATAACACAGTAACTTTAAAATACAGACAAACCGTCATTCATGTCCATCTCGTCTTTTCTTAGCGGTTTCCAAAATGGTGATAATCGGCTCTAGTTTACTGGTTATTATATAGGACGGCGATGCACTTTTTTTCAAGTTGGAATGGTCATTTTAAAACAGATGTAATTTCTCTGTTTAGAGAAAAATGTCATATTTCGCGTCATTTATTAGGGGTCTGTTTAGATCTGAACACATACCGGTGCCATCTCGTGAGTGACCCGGCTACAGGTTGCTGTTAAAACTCCGTGCAGTGATCACATTTTTCAAAAATGCCTGAAATTTTCTGCATTTTCTTGGGGCATTTTGTGTAGGAGATTACAACAGATAGCACCATCCATTCAGGTAATTGACAGATTATACAAGCGCTGGAGCTCTGTGTACCTGAAGCTATCGGGAGGGTCTGGAGGCCATCCCCAAATGTCGGCGCTTATCAAAACCAAGAGGAACCAAAATGAAAAGACACGAAAAAGGACGCCGACGTTTGAAAAGTGCCTCAAAAGAATTCCTGAGCGGCCTCTGGCTTTTGCGCAGCTTAAGTGAGAAGATTCACAGATGCAGTCGGTCAGCGAGTTGATAGCTTATACACTCGCTGGACCGCCGTATATCTCGGCTATCGGGAGGGGGAAGGCAAAAGCTGATTTGACCTTTTCTCTGTGCAGAGAGCACGGGCCTGGTCGCAGGGGCTGCTAAAGCTGACTGAGTAATGCTCTTATGGGGCCGTCAGAGGGACTAAGAACATGTCTTGCCCTTGTGTCAGTTTTTTCTCTCTGTGAAATTCTCTATAAGATTTTCAGGACAGGCAGCTTGGTTTAGATGAATCAAAGTTGAGATAGATATTTTAAATAATAGATACAGGGTTCTTACCTAAAGCAGGACAGGCTATAAGGTAACTCGCCCAGGCTGGAACTTTGGGACCTGGGTCCTAGATTCCATTTTTCCCGGTCAGAGTCTTTAGAAAATGCTGGGCTGTTTTATGCCGTCCGGTTTCAGAACTGTCCGGGAAGTCTGGGGAGCCTATGTTTAAATGCGTCCTGACTCAGCCCGTATCTTTGATCTCACAGTTTGTTATCTGTGTGTGAGCTGGAAAAAAGGCAGCTTGACTTAGTCTGAAGCCAAGATGAGAACAAAATGTTTCGCTTTTTAGGCTTTCGGCAGGAAAGTGTGGGTGACCGGACAGTGTGGGTGACCGGACCGTGTAGGGAGGCCGTCCGTCAGGTGCTGCCTCAGGCCCAGGGGCCGAGGCAGACCCTTCAGGACGGCTGTGTACGGGCGGGGCGACTTTGGGCTTGTCTGAGCTGGTCAGGACACGCCACGGACGTGTCTGGGATTGTGCTAGGGAAAGGGCGGGGCTGAGGCAGGCCCCGGGCATGTTTGAGCTGTTCAGGACAGGCCCGGGCATGTCTAAGCTGTTCAGGACATGCCCCGGGCATGTCTGAGCTTGTCGAGGTACAGGCTGTAACATGCCCGGGCTTGTCTTTCGGGAGAGGGGGGCGGAGTGGGTTCAACCAGCGGTCAGACATCCATCACATGGCCCTTGACAGTTTATTTCACAAAGGCTGTAACATGCCCGGGCTTATCTTTCGGGAGAGGGGGGGCGGTGGGGAGTTCAACCAGCGGTCAGACAAAAATCAAACGGACCTTAACAGTTTTATTTCACCCGGCAGGTGCCGGGCGGGTTCAACCAGCGGTCAGGCATCCATCAAACGGACCCTTGACAGTTTATTCGACCAATCAGGAGCCAGGGGCGGGTTCAAGGAGGAGTCGGGGCGGGGACGGGGAGCCCTGGACCAATCCAACGGCGGGGAGGAGGGGCTAGGTCACGTGGAGGGACGGGGAATTCCGGCGTGACGTCATCAGGAGGCGACGGGGCGGGACTTCCGGTCTTGCATCATCGGGGCGGGACTTCCGGTGTAATGTCATAGGGGCGGGGCTTAAAGTCATAAATCATTTTGATTGACAGCTCTAATTGCGATTTTGACACATGCCGCCCGCCTAAAACTACTTAGGCAGATGTCATCTATGATTCGGAATCCATGATGATCTTTTGGGCTCAAACATCACCAGCATAGTTGAGCTCTTGGCAGCAGGTATCCATGATGCCTGGAACTGGAATCGAAGTGCATTGTCCAGTAGTCAGCTGATCGATGGCCTGATTCACGATTTGATTCCCTCTCTGGTATGGCTGGGTTCTCCTTAGAGTCAGATGATTAGTTTAACTGCAGACCTTTATCACAGCCCAATCTCTGGTTCAACTTCAAATGCGGTCATCTACGACACACTAGGAAAAAACAGCTTTCACCTGCAGATGTAAAGACTTAAAAACGCTCATTTAAATTGTCAGCATATTGATTCTTCATTGGTAGCTACTTATGGATCCAAAAAATAATATGTTCTAAGATGTCAGATCTGTTTCGTTGGGGGTACCCCTATTAAAAATATTGCTAACAGTAAAACAAACGGTCATTTCAATCCAGTCTGTACTTGTCTAAGTCAATTAGTCTTTAAACAGTCAGAGTAAAAGTTTAAATTGATAAGCACAATGTTCAAGTCCTCCTTTATAGCTGTTTCCAGTTTGGCTGCGGTTGCAATTTCCACTTAATTAAAAACATGTCCCAAGTCAATATAAAAATAAAGTTAATCAATGTATTACAAAGGGAAATGTACCCAATAATAAATCATTACAAAAATTGGTCCCAATAACATTGACATAATATTCACATTATCTGTATTTGTTCCATAATAATTAAAAAATAGTTCCAAAATTTAATCTGGTTTCAAAATGTAAAATTTAAACAAAAATATACATACTTATACCAATACTTATTATACCAACCCTTCCCCCCTTATTGACACTTGTGTCAATATTGCTGTTTTTATTTTTACAAGTAGAGGAGATGTGGAGCAAGAGGATATCTGAAACTGATCCCATTAATATAATCATAAAAGCCAAATT
This sequence comes from Polypterus bichir lapradei, assembly GCA_026402145.1. Lineage (NCBI taxonomy): Eukaryota > Metazoa > Chordata > Cladistia > Polypteriformes > Polypteridae > Polypterus > Polypterus bichir. The sequence goes on from JANRMT010054139.1 coordinate 11,336, forward strand.
TTATAGCTCTCTTACAGGGAAGACAAATACGTCCAGGGATAGAGAACGAACAAAATCAAAGAGAAGGTTGAGTATTTATTAGTTAAAGAGCCATGCTCCTTGGAGGTTGGTGTAAAAAATGCAAGAAGACTTCAGTCAATTATAATATTGTCATAGTGTTCATTGTACCCCTCCCTTATATGATCGTCAAGTATACCAGCAACCTCCAGAGAACATCTCATAGTTAGCATAGCAAGTAGAGTCAAGAAAGAAATCCACAATCTGGACGGGTAAATTCTTAATTACTTTTCCTTTTTGACATTAAATATATAAAAAATAATAATTAGGCTCCACATTTCCTCTCCCATGTATCTAATTATAAAGCATTGTTCAAATGTACAAAGTCCTAAAAACATTTTTCTTTTTACACAAGGTGTTCATTTTTAAGTATATTTGGACCATATCTAAGATTAACAAGGTCAGTGAAGTAAAATATTTTATCCCTTCCCACTCAAAGGCCCTTAAATTATTTCAAAGGTTATTTAGCAGCAAAAAATAATCTTGGACTCCATCTCTAACCCCTTATAAAAAGCTTAAGGTTTCTATACATGTATCCCAAATAATATTTCTTTCTTTCTTTTTATCACTAATTATTTAATTAAAATATCACATACATTTAGATCTTAGTTTTTTAGAATCTTAATAAAATGTCTCATTCAATATTTCATTAATGCATCAAAAATATAAAAGTGAACCTTCCATTAGTTTTGTTGTGATACCAGTATTCCACTATATTTCACACAAACATGTCAATATCACACACAAAGGAAATGAGGAAAGAAATCAATATATCAGAATGCCCTATAATGCAAAATGTGCCTTTATTTATTTACTGTAAGGCCCTCTAAGAAATTTGCACATTCCTACCCATATTTAGAATGAAGAACCCATTTCTTTATCAGGTAAATTTTTTTCCCAGAATCTCAAACTAAGAAAATACTTTAAATCTACTTCAGTTACATACACTGATTTTGTTTCCTCATAACCTACTGCTAAAGTCAGTTGATCTTGCACATTCTTTCATTATTATCTTTCAGATGTTTATTACATGTTTTTCAGAATGTTAACTCCAAAGAGCACAGTCTGTTTTTCTCTTAGTTAACCCCCCTTTTTCCCTCTTTTTTTTACCATATTTTAGCATGGAACACTACCTGGACTTGAAGCCACTGTTTTTCTTCAGCTTCATTTACTATTTTAAAGAATGTCTCCTTCAATTGAATTTTTATTACTTTTAATTCAAATCCTCCCTTTCATCAGAGTCTGGCCAGTACTCAAATGAAAGGGGTGCTCATATAGCACCATGCCTAATCTGGAGACTTTTTACACCACCTGTTCATATCTTTTTTTAATTTAGAATTAAGAGCTCTTTGAATTTCAACATTTACATTCACATTCTCACACACATTAATATCAATTACTTCATCCTTGCAAACAACACCACATATTTTTACACATACTCTCAAACACACTGAAACTTATTTAACATGCACACATAGGGATCCCTTTAATACACTATATAACATACATAAAATCACCCAAACCATTGTTTTAATACATTCAACCTTACCCCAGTTTTGTTACTTATTGTTACTTATTATTTATTGTTACACACTATATTTGTAAACAATGCAGCAAAGGAATCAGAAAGAGAAAATGAATTCTGAAGAAGAGAAAGTTCCATTCTCACTTAACATTACCAATCAGGACAAATGAATATAAAACAGCCTCTCTTGACGTTAGCTGATGTTAACCCTAGGAAACATAACACGATCCTACTCAGCTCGAGACGGCGCTGGTTTCTAGATCAAGGAGACTCCATTGGCGAAATGACTCAGCGACAACGAGGAATTGCTTCCGTGGCGATCCATTCCTGCGACAATAAGGGCAAATCCAACTATCGAGAAATCACGCGGTTCGATACCAAAGCAAGACGGCACTCCCAGCAAAAAGACTAAACTGTCATTGAGAATATTAACTCAAAACAAATAACATGTAAGCTTCAACACATAGCACAAATAAACTCGAATCTTAGTATAAGTGCTAACCACTGCGCCAACACACACTCCACAGTAAAATTCCCTATAGAGCACAATTTCACATACACACGTCACAAGAAAAAGAAGAGGACAGAAGGAAATTGAAAGACATTGTTTCCCTTGAATGTTATAGTTATCAAAAGTGCACTTTTCCTTAAGACTTGATCAGGGTCCGAAGGAATGATGCCTCGCATATTTTATAAACATTTGTATAATTAAAAGTGAATTTTTCATTTTATCAAATGTTACACATACTGAAATTTATTTTAACCCATATTTACTCAGAGCTCTGGAAATTTATATGCACACGGCAGTTGCAGCAAATCATAATTGAACTACATTACACAGAAGTCTCCATGTTTTTGCTTTCTTACTCCCAAACACACGCACGCACCCATAGAACAAATAACAGGCACGCTCACACATTTTTAGCACAAACATATTTACACACGCACAGAGAACAATTAATGCTCACGCATACACATAATATACATGCACACACATTGAATAAGTTCAGCACAGACATATTCACATACACAGAAATTAGCGAGCGCCAGGTACCTTTGAAGTTAAATATAGTGCACTTTTCTTTTTTCGCGCATGATATTCTTTTCAACGCTTGTTATTCTTTCCCCACAAATATAAGTACAGCTATATACATATTTACACACAAATCTATATACTCAAACATTTTTCTATCGCTTAATTTTTCTTTTTGGTGCTATCCTCCTACATTTTTCTGAAGGCTGCTTTACTTATCAGACTATAAATACAGCTCGAATTGTTTTTATCAGGGAGTAACATGAAGCACAACTATTTGAATCAAGTTAACCTTTTCAAAATTTCACATTTTAATATCCGAATTCTTATTATGGTACTTTTCTAATTTACCAAATGCTCGCACTTCTTCTAATTGTCTATATTTACGTTAATTATGCTTTCTTGATAATTTTACGAAACCCTACTGCTGCAAGGAAGGAAACCCATGCCAACTAAAAGTACTATTAAAGTACTTTTAAATTTATTTTGAAGAAATTATGTCACTTGAGCTACGTTAATGCTTTTCTGGATATATTTTTGTAATATATTCTTTCTCTGAACTCTAAATTATATTTCATTTAATTAACTACTTTTGGCTTTCATATATTTATTTGCTGTACATCCTAACAGTGATACCGTTTTGATGAAAATCTTAGATGTCTCATCTAACTCTGCATTTCATTGTCAAGCTGCTCCAAGGGGAGACTTTTAGGGAGTTCCCTCCAAACAGGTGTAGTCATTGTTTGACCAATAAGCTTTTCATGTGGCGGTAAATATGTCGCTCTGTCATTCTCCGAACGATAAAACATCAAGGCCATTGGCATAGCATTTTCCCAATTAAGGCCAGTGTCTTCGCAGGTTTTAACCATCATTTGTTTTATAAACTTATTTCTTCGGCCCACCATTTCCTGTGTTAGGGGGTGGCACCCACAGCCATATATTTGTATTATTTCACTGCTCCGTGTCTGCTGCTGCCTTGGAGCTGATTTGATCTTTTGTTTTTTCAGTTTGTCCTGTACTGTTTCTCTCTTTTCTCCTAACTCTTTCTCCACATTTTTCATCTCTATTTGCCCTTTAGATTTTTTTTTTGTCTTTTGTCAGTGGGAACTTATATGACATACCTAACAGCAGTGTTAATGGGGTTCTACCCCCTATCTCTCCGCTATCAAAACACCAACTCGCTCCTTCTAATGTGTTTCTTTTAATAGCTTCCGCCATAAACATTTGCATTATGTTCATTTCCGTTTTCCTCTTGTTTTCCCTTTTTTCGCTCACATCTTCTGTTTTATAATTTCTTATGTGCTCTATCATTTCTTTGCACAATTCAGGACTAAATGAACCTTCTTGTGGCCAGCAGCTTTTAAAATTTTTTGTTCTCTTATGCCATTTTTGAGATGATTTTTCAATAAGTTCTTTGTGGAGAGGATCGTTTCGCCCCAATACATCCACAGGCAACTCGCTGGCACTCATTTTAACCCCCTGTAGCCGTGGGTTTCCTATCGCCAATCTTAATTTTGGATTTCTATTTAAATTAGGTTTGATTTTACACAGGACCTTTCTTACTGTGACTGCTGGCAGCACAATTCTTCCAACAGCGTTTTTCGGACACCAATTTACCCTTCTTGCTATTATACTGAGTTCAACACCAGGATTTCTCAGTATGTTTCTTGTCTTTCCTTGCCCTCTCTTAAAACCACAATTTATTCCCTTCTGTAAATATGGCTGTAAGTGTTTTTTAAAGGGAATCTCAATAAAGTAAAGTTTGTCTGACTCTACTAAATTTTCCAAAGTAGCTCCCAACTTTCTCACTGTCCAGTTTCTTGCAATTATAGTTCCCCAATCTATATAGGGCCACTCTTCCTGTACCTCATCAAAGTTTATTATCTCGGTGATTGCTTTCAATAAAAAGTTTTTAGTACCTTCTGCTAATTTGTGCGGTTGTCCTGCTGCGTTTATGTAAAAATCCTCTTTCCAATAGTGAGTATGCACACCCTGGGTTATATGTAGAATCCTTTCTTGTGCCATAAATTTTGCTGCTTGACTTTTCCACAACTTACAACCACAGTAATAAATCTTGTGCTATCCTTCTCCTGAGTGTCAACCTTCCAGTATTTGCACAGCACTTTTCCTGTAATTCGATCTATAGCTCCTGCTATTTTTCTTGTTTCTCCTCAATAATCTGCAATATTTGTATTTCTCCTCCACTCTTACGTATATATTTATCTATTTATAGCACGGTTCTTTTATTTTCCTTCGAACACACGTTGTAAAAATGTTCAATCCTATTCTGTCTTCTTTATTTCACAACTTATATCTTCCGCAATAATACTTTCTCTATACGCTTCTATAAACAGTGTATAAAGTCACAATTTTAGTTCTGAATTATAGCCCTTTCTCCTGCTCTACTGCTCCTCCCACCAGGTGAAATTTATTTTTAGTTATTTCACACGCAGGTGTTTTCTATATTCTCTAAGTCAATATAGATTATTTGACACATAAAAAAGTTACACCCTAAAAATCCACATTCATACTCAATCACCCTATTTAGCACCTAGTGTACTAATCCCCAATGCCCTGTTTTGCCCTAAAATAGTTTTCGTACCTCTGTACCATTCATTCTTCTCCAATCTGCACCTGTGTGCTTCACTCACCGCGTCGCTTTTATAAAGCGCTCCAAGCATTCTGCGCACCTTTATGTGCTTCAACGATTGCCGCGACACTTTTTTCTAAAAAAGCACTCCATTCACACAGCACTTAAGTACATAGCACTTGTGTGCCTCCCTAGCCTAACCAAAGGTAAAATAAAAATGAAATAAAAATGATAAAATAATAAACAAAAAGTTCTATTCCCTTATCTGTACCTTAAAACTAGCACACTCACTCCACCTGTTCCATCGAGCAGTCCTTCCCCTTGCTCTCCCTATTGGCAAGCTGGAAGCGGTACCTAAACAGGAATTTCGCCTACCATGTCAGACCCCCGTCTCTACTCCGGGGCGGTAATGATAGGCCTCCAATCGCACCTGAACTGACTTTCTTACTGCGGCACAATCAGAAGGAATTGCTGTTAGCGTTTCCCAGAGATTGGCTCCCTATCGAGACAAGCGGGAATTTTACGACATCTCGCTCATCTTACTGGAGAACATACAGCCACAGTAAGAGATGCCAGCTCAGGAATTCCACACCTATCTATACTCGGAAAGCCGTCATAGCGGTAACTTTAGTATACTCTCGGTTCGCCGCTACTAGGGCAACCCTCGTATTTGATAGGATTTCAACACCACTCGTTACAATGCAGTTCCCTGACTCGTCTGGGTCAGACCGCTCCCGACTCGCCTGGGCCGGAGCGTTACGAGTCCTCCATCTCGCCTGGGACCGGAGCTCCCCTGTCACTTCTGCGACAGAGCGGTTCAAACTCGTATTGAGTACTGCACCATGCAGCCCTCCGAACTCGCCTGGGATCGGAGCGTCCTATTTACTGCACTCTCATTCACACACACACATTCATATAAGCTGTACAGTCTCCACACATTCCATTTAAGTCTGTCTGCCCATCCTACCTGTTCGTTTTAGAAAGGCCAAATGCTGCTTGTCTCCGTTGGAGGGGCGGATGCTCTCTGAAACTTTACACAAATTAGTTTAGCGAAAATATCGCTTACATTGCAGGTGGCCACCAACTGTGCCCGTTTCACAGAACCTTGCCCCAGCCTCTGGATTCACGCAGCCGCCTTATTAGTCTATCACGTTGGACAGTCACCAATCTGTCGTGGCAAAAAATTCATCATCAGAAGGCTTTTTCCTAAAAATAAAGGCTATTAGGACTCGAGATAGACAGACAAAGTTTTAAGGCTTTATTGCAATAAATCAACCACACAGACTCAAACCAATTCGGCCGAATGAGACTGAGCGACGATCATTTCAACCATTGAAGCTTTTATAACAATTTCTTATCATTTTGGCTCCTTCAATTAGCTGACTCTGCACCTGGTTCAACTGTCCATTGTCCCTCTTAGTGTCTGTTTGGCTTATTCTGATTGGTCTAAGACTGGGTGGATGGCTTCCTCTTTCCATCTTTGGGCTTTCCTGATGTAATTTCCTATCTTTTCTAACCTTGCTCTAATGAGCTGGTTTGCTTACCTCCGCTGACTCCCTCTTACTCCCATCCGACCAAATCTTAAGTTTCCGTGGGAACCCTTATCATCTCCTTAGACTGGTCTGTTAGTGGAATGTGTTCTCTTTCTATTCTGTTCACATTTTTTCTAACTGGCCAAGGCTACTATTCCATATATGGGTTTTCCTCTCTTAGGCTTTCCAAACTTTTTACTATAGTGACCTGAAGCTTAAGCTTTAATTAAAAAGAAGTATAGTATGTTCTTTCATTTGATCATTGCTTGACATGCTTAATTTGTCTTAATTTCTACACTAAAGTTTTGCTAATATATTCTTATAATACTTTTGCTAATGCCTGCATTTACTAAGATTTTCTCTTCATGCATTAGGTCAGCGTGACCCTGCCTATAGTAAAAGCTTTTCTGCCGATTCATCAATCCAGCTGGTCTTAGAGGCCTTTTTTACATGTTATCTCTTCCTAGCCTTGAATCACAGGTGTCTTCCACTCTTATCCTGTCCAAAACTGGTTTTGCTGCATCTGTTAGCTATTCTTTTCATTACTTTGGAAAATTTGCTGTAAGCCTATAAAATAATGCAATATAACTGATTTTTTAGTTAACCATTTGCTAGACCTATCATTATTTGCTTTTATATTCTAATTTATGCTTAATCTAATGTTTTAGAAGCTTTTAATTACTTTCTATGGCTCTATATGCTAATTTGCTATTCTCTTATGCTAATAAAAAATTTTCCTTCTACAATAGTCTAACAGTACAATGCCTGACTGAAACGAAGATGCTGCACCGCTACAATAAAGGTTCACACTGTCGTTCTGCATGTTTAGAAGGCGCTGGTTGGCTGAAACTGTTTATAGCGAATTGTCCCAAGTTGGAAGTGCCGTATAGCGATCAGACACGAAAAGACACATTTAGGCATAATGGACAGTAGTTTATTTTTCTACAATACCAATTCAGTACGACACCAGGGTCTCCAAACACACAAATATGAAGTTTATTACGTTTTACAGTGAATCTCTTTACATACACAATACAATTAGGGGCGTGTGCCACCTGCCCAACTATGGTGACCATACCTTCCCTCGATAGCTTGATTCGCTCGCTATCCGTCCAAACTTGTTAAATGGAGGAATAGAGAAAAAAAACTTTCACAAGAGGAAGATCAGCGACGCGAACCTGAGTGACAACACCACTGAGACACCTAATCCGGATTATTAACGAGCTCTGCACAACTGAACTACTACTACTTTTCTTACTGCGGCGGATGAAATATGTTGTTTGACATATGCATGTTAAAATGGTTTAATTGATACGAGAGTATCATTGTTGTATTTTCCTAATGAAGACGAAAAAATTATATTTATAGATGTATAATATATGACGTAGGGTTTTGAACAAAATTAAGTGTTCCATAAAAAGGTTGAACGATTTACCTAATCTTTTCATATATATAAAAAGTTAATATATGACAATATATCTTTGACACTATGTATCAGACAAAGGAAATCACAGCAATCCACAAGAACAATAATTAATTCTCAGCAACTACCTGAATTGTAGCTTAACCATATCAACTGAAATGTGTAATGTCAATACGAATTACAAAATATAACTAGAGAGTTAATTGTCAGATAGACTCTCAAAATATAGAGGTCAATGCCTTTTCAGTGGCAGGCCAAGCGGAAAGCGGCTTTGGTTGTTGCTGAGGCAAAAACTTGGGCGTGGGAGGAGTTTGGAGAGGCCATGGAGAACGACTTTCGGACAGCTTCGAGGAGATTCTGGTCCACCGTCCGGCGTCTCAGGAGGGGGAAGCAGTACAGTGTCAACACCGTATATGGTGGGGATGGTGCGCTGCTGACCTCGACTCGGGACGTTGTGGGTCGGTGGGGGGAGTACTTCGAAGACCTCCTCAATCCCACTAACATGCCTTCCAATGAGGAAGCAGAGCCTGGGGACTCTGAGGTGGGCTCTCCCATCTCTGGGACTGAAGTCACCGAGGTGGTCAAAAAACTCCTTGGTGGCAGGGCCCCGGGGGTGGATGAGATACGCCCGGAGTTCCTTAAGGCTCTGGATGTTGTAGGACTGTCTTGGTTGACACGTCTCTGCAACATCGCATGGACATCGGGGACAGTGCCTCTGGATTTGCAGACTGGGGTGGTGGTCCCCCTTTTTAAAAAGGGGGACCGGAGGGTGTGTTCCAACTATAGAGGGATCACACTCCTCAGCCTCCCTGGAAAAGTCTATTCGGGGGTTCTGGAGAGGAGGGTCCGTCGGATAGTCGAACCTCGGATTCAGGAGGAACAGTGTGGTTTTCGTCCTGGTCGCGGAACAGTGGACCATCTCTACACCCTTAGCAGAGTCCTGGAGGGTGCATGGGAGTTTGCCCAACCAGTTTACATGTGCTTTGTGGACTTGGAAAAGGCGTTCGACCGTGTCCCTCGGGGAGTCCTGTGGGGGGTGCTCCGGGAGTATGGGGTACTGGACCCCTTGATAAGAGCTGTTCAGTCCCTGTACAACCGGTGTCAGAGCTTGGTCCGCATTGCCGGCAGTAAGTCGAGCCCGTTTCCAGTGAGAGTTGGACTCCGCCAGGGCTGCCCTTTGTCACCGATTCTGTTCATAACTTTTATGGACAGAATTTCTAGGCGCAGCCAGGGTGTTGAAGGGGTCCGGTTTGGTGGACTCAGGATTGGGTCACTGCTTTTTGCAGATGATGTTGTCCTGTTTGCTTCATCAGGCCGTGATCTTCAGCTCTCTCTGGAGCGGTTCGCAGCTGAGTGTGAAGCGGCTGGGATGAGAATCAGCTCCTCCAAATCCGAGACCATGGTCCTCAGCCGGAAAAGGGTGGAGTGCCCTCTCAGGGTTGGGGGCGAGATCCTGCCCCAAGTGGAGGAGTTTAAGTATCTCGGGGTCTTGTTCACGAGTGAGGGAAGAATGGATCGTGAGATCGACAGGCGGATCGGTGCGGCATCCGCAGTGATGCGGGCTCTGCATCGGTCTGTCGTGGTGAAAAAAGAGCTGAGCCGTAAGGCAAAGCTCTCAATTTACCAGTCGATCTACGTTCCTACCCTCACCTATGGTCATGAGCTATGGGTAGTGACCGAAAGAACGAGATCGCGAATACAAGCGGCTGAAATGAGTTTCCTCCGCAGGGTGTCTGGGCTTTCCCTTAAAGATAGGGTGAGGAGCTCAGTCATCCAGGAGGGACTCAGAGTAGAGCCGCTGCTCCTCCGCATCGAGAGGAGTCAGATGAGGTGGCTCGGGCATCTGATCAGGATGCCTCCTAGACGCCTCCCTGGTGAGGTGTTCCGGGCACGTCCAACCGGGAGGAGGCCCCGGGGAAGACCCAGGACACGCTGGAGGGACTATGTCTCCCGGCTGGCCTGGGAACACCTTGGGATTCTCCCGGAAGAGCTGGAAGAAGTGGCCGGGGAGAGGGAAGTCTGGGCTTCTCTCCTTAAGCTGCTACCCCCGCGACCCGACCTCGGATAAGCGGAAGAGGATGGATGGATGGATGGATGCCTTTCAGTGTGCTGAGGCTTCACAAAGACTCAGTAACCAGTGACCATGTCTGCTCAAAGCCCTGTCATGATCCAATCTCGGTACTACGCATGTCTGAGGCTTCAGTAGCCCCGTCATCATCTCAGTAGTACACATGTCTGAGGCTTCGGCGCCCCGTTCAAAGCCCGTCATGACGCAATCTCAGTAGTACGCATGTCTGAGGCTTCGGAGCCCCGTCAATACTGTCTGAGGCTTCGGATCCAGTTCAAAGCCCGTCATGATGTAATCTCAGTAGTACTCATGTCTGAGGCTTCAGTAGCCCGTCATCATCTCAGTAGTACGCATGTCTGAGGCTTCGGAGCCCCGTTCAAAGCCTGTCATGACATAATCTCATTTGTACGCATGTCTGAGGCTTCAGTAGCCCCGTCATGATCTCAGTAGTACGCATGTCTGAGGCTTCGGAGCCTCGTTCATAGCCTGTCATGACGCAATCTCATTTGTACACATGTCTGAGGCTTCAGAGCCTCGTCATGATCTCAGTGCTACGCATGTCTGAGGCTTCAGTAGCCCCATCCTCATCTCAGTAGTACGCATGTTTGAGGCTTCGGGGCCCCGTTCATAGCCCGTCATAATGCAATCTCAGTACTACGCATGTCTGCTCAGTGCTTCCAACCGCAATGCATGGTGGCAGCAGGACATTTCCACTCTTATGTCAGCTTACTGGTTCGACCTTGAGAGTTAGGAAGTTATATTAATTACATTACACTGCATATTCAATAACCAGGTTACAAAATTTCAACAGAGTTGTGATTGTTGAAATGAATCTTTCTGGATCATCAACACAACTGAAATTATTGTGCAGTACATTACTTAGTGTTAAAAAATAAAACGACAAATTTTGCATATTAAAATGCTGAAAATTAGAATATACATAGTATATAGTCATATTATGTTATATAGTGTTAAATGCTATACACTTTTTTGTTTGATATTCTATATGTTCTATTTACTGTCCTATATGTTGTTGATATACTGTCTGCTACAATATCACTGTTTCGGTCTCTTCTCATAAATCTTAATTTTCTTCCTCAGGTTCATTATTACTGCAATAATTACTGCATTAATGTTCAAGATGTCATTCAGTCAGTCATTGTCCAACCTGCTATATCCTAACACGGGGGTCTGCTGGACCAATCCCAGCCAGCACAGAGTGCAAGGTAGGAGAAAATCCCGGGCAGCGTGCCAGCCCACCGCAGGACACACACATGCGCACATGCAAACACACACACACACACACACCCTAGGGACAAGTTAGGATCGCCAAAGCACCTAACCCGCATCTCTTTGCACTGTGGGAAGAAACCAGGCCACCCGAAGGAAACCTACGCAGACACGGAGACAGCATGCAAACTCCACACAGGGAGGAGCTGGGAAATTAACCTAGGTCTCCTTACTGTGAGGCAGCAGTGTGATCAAGATGCATCTAATGAAAATATGTGTCTTGTTTCATGTGTATGATGAAACCGTAGATCAGAGGTGTTCAAAATTTTTTCGCCTTGCGATCTACTTTTAAAATGACCAGGTCGAAATATTCTACCTACTGTACATCAAAAATTATATATAGTACAGCCGAATAATGCAGTCAAGGAGTTTTTGAATTCAGCCGAGTGAAAAATGACGGCTGTCCGATTAACTGCGATTTTAGTTCCGTCACCTTTTTCTTTCTCAGATTGTTTTTTGGAAGGAAGTCAGTTTCGTAGTTTTTATGAACAGTTTGAAAGTGCCTTTCCACATTTTCCTTCTTTGGAATAGCAATACCCTCCCCAAACATTTTTTTTAAATCCCTTCTTTAGTCCATATAAATTGGAAGGCTAACT